>CAJNIZ010014335.1:169212-220140 GCA_905231905.1 Symbiodinium pilosum
CTCCACAGCTTGATGTGCCACAGGCTCCACAGCTTGATGTGCCACAGGCACCACATGCTCCACAGCTTGATGTGCCACAGGCACCACAGGCACCACAGGCGCCGCAGGCTCCACAGCTTGAAGTGCCACAGGCACCACACGCGCCACAGCTTGAGGTGCCACAAGCTCCGCATGCACCACAGGCACCACAACCTGAAGTGCCACAGGCACCGCAAGCGCCACAGGCGCCACAGCCTGCGGTGCCACACGTTGATGTGCCGCATGCACCACAGGCACCACAAGCGCTGCAGGCGCTGCCACATGCTGGAGTCGTCTTGCAGCACCTGTCAATTTCGGCGATGCACTTGATCTGGGCTGTCGGAGTGCCACAGCCGCAGCCGCCTTCCGGAGTCTCCATCCAGACCTTGACGTACACATCCTTGTTAGTGCATGTGTTGAGTACTAGGTGCTTCGCCATTTCATTGCCCATTGTATCAAAGGTGTAGGCAAGGTTGTGGTCAGTACCGCATCCCTTCGTCACAAGGCCAAAACCGTCTGTTAGGCAAGGTGGGTTGGTCATCCTCATGCACCATGCCGTGTGATCCCATGGTGCTGCAGTGAGGTTCGCACCGTCCCATGCCTTGTGGCCAGGCTGGTTCCAACACTCCAGGTCCGTCAGCCAGCCTGTGATCGAAGTGCCGCAGCCACAGCCACCAGAGGCACCACAAGCACCACAGGCGCCGCAGGCACCGCATGCGCCACAGGCACCGCATGCGCCACAGGCTCCGCTGGCGCTGCAGCCAGGGCATGTGGGCATGCTGCTGGAACCGCCGCAACCACCGCAACCGCCGCAACCACCGCAACCACCGCAGCCACAGCCACTCATGCGCCGGTCCATCACCTTGCTCCTGCTCACATGGCGGAAAATCTTGTGATCCGGGCAACCTGGTAACTTCTCGCCCTTGCGGGCAGCGGCGCAGAGCTTGCCCTTGGCGTCCTCGAAGCCATGCAGTTTTCCCGGACGGTAGCTGAGGCAGGGCGGCATGAATGGGAAGGTGGAGGTCAGGAAGTAGGCATACTCTCCGTTCTCCATGCGCATGCCGTGGCAGTCGTCGAGCTCCGTGAGGTGGTCGTGCTTTGGCGAGCGGAGCAGCTTGCCAGTCTTTGGGTGGTAGGGGTTGTAGATGGGAGCACCGTCGAGGGCCACTGCGATCTGCACAGACACGGAATGTTTGGGCCAGGCCTGGGAAGCTGACCCATCCTCGCCATGCCACCACGTGTGCACAATCGGCACTGCAGAGCCCAATGACTTCAGCAAGCACACGGGCGGGAGGTGGTAGTGGTAATGCCCTAAGTGGTCTCCATGTCCTCCACAGTCATCATACTCATGCACCGGCTTGCGGTATGCAATTACACCCTTGGAGTTGCGTTCGTAATGGTCCAACACCAAGGGGATGCCGTTCTTGGCGAGTCCAACGACACCAAAGGAGGAGTTCAGCATCGAATGGCGCTCGCGGATTCGGAGGGCTGGAGGCTCGAAGTGGTACTCGCGGGAGAACGGTGCGAAGGCATTGTGCGCTCCTGCCTCCAAGGTGCAGAGCAGTAGGATGGCACAGCGAATCATGGCCCGGTGGAGAGCTGCCGGGCAGCTTGCAGGCAACTACCACAGAAACAGAGCTGCTCACACCTTGGGCCTTGCAGAATTTGATTTCGGGCTAGTGACTTTAGTGTGCAGCGTTCTGCAGAGCGGTGATGGGGCAAAGCGAGTCAGAATGGCCGGGCCAAAGGCTCGGAGCTCCCACAGAAAGGGCTCGATCTGCCGACGCCTTGGCTGTCCAGAGTTTGTGCTTAATTTCCGCCTTGCTTGGTTGTCTGCTAGAGAAGGGGTTTACGGTCATGGGGGTCATTCTAGGGATTCTTTCTCTCACTCCCTACGAAGCACCAGATAGACTGTCAAAGCTCAGGCTGCGACTATGGAGGGGCTACAAGAGCGAGCAGGTGTGCGGCTCAAGGGCAGGCGCCACACACTTTGTAGCCAACAGAGCATGCACAGCAGTGTCTGGATGCCTTCTTCTGCACAGGCAGCAATATTGTAATGGTTTGAAAGGCGGCATGGGCTGTTTGTTGAACCGAAGCCAGCCACTCTATTGCAAACTCCTTCGTAAAGGTTACACGTGTGCACATCGCCACTCAATGGCAACGGAGGCGGTCCTTGCTCGCCGATCCCCCGTCGCCAGGCTCGATCGAACCCTAACACTACTAATTCAACCAGGTTCTTCCCGAGTTCTCCAGGCGTCCCCCCGGTCGTTGGGCAAGTGTGTGGACAAACAAGGAGTTGCCAGCAACAAATGTCAAAGCGCCCTGCAAAGAAAGCATGATACTGCTCGCAAGTTGTGGCACACTGAAGCCCAGAACGTGCAGCTCATCTCATTTAAATACTTCGTGTCTGCAGCTTGCCTAAAGGGCATAAGTGCAGTCTCGACATGAGATCTGAAAGATGCCTTGCAGGAGCTGGCCTCTGTGAGAGGTCGAGCCGGCTTGCCCTTGCACCTAAAGGGATGGCAGCTGTTAACCTTTGCAAAACATTCAGAATTTCAAGGGCATTTGGGTACTAGTGGAAGATGCAAGAATGCAAGCCTGCCAACGAGCTTCCGTGGTCCTTTCACCAGGAACTCTGTGCAGGCCGGTGAAGTAAAGCTGAGCGGAGGCTGTCGTCTTGAAGCAATGGCTTTGTGACCTATCACGAAACAGCCAGTCTACTTGACCTTGGGATTCCTTGGGATGCTGCGATCGCTGTGCTTCAGAACATCAGCCCTTAAGCTCTGCCCTTGAACGGGGTCTTGCAGTGTCTTGCATGTTTCAAAAGGACGGGAAAAAAGGATTTGAAGATGCTTCCTTTCCTGACGCAAGTCCGCCTACTATCTAACATGCAAGGCTGGCGCTGCTGCGATGTAAGCAGCGTGAAACATGGCACATATCCTTCACCAACCGCCATCTACAGGCAAGTCTATTCTTGGCTCTTCCCAGCTTCATCCCTGCAGTAGTCCTCATATTAGACTCCCCAAAGGTAGTTTCCATATTCTTTCCATCCCTTCATTCCTTGCTAAACAGAGGTAAGGCTTTGTCTGAGTCTCGTGAACTCACGCCCTGTGCAGGGCAGCTCGGCAGCGCTGGCTGCTGAGCTAAGCTTTGGACATGCACAAGGGGTCGGGTAACAGGCCAGTCCAAGTTCTTCCAACGACTGAGAGTAACAATAGTATGGTAATAGTAGTACCAATAGCAATAATAATGATGGTAACAAAAATAGTAAAAGTAAACAATATTAATAGTAATAATCGTACTAATAAAAAAAAAAAAGTACTCATTGTAGTAATAGTCTTTCTTTGAAAGGAACCAACTTACGTAAGAACAGGACTGGGCTGTCACGGTGCTCTCTGGCACCTCACAGATAAGTCAAGTGAGCAGGACCTGTCCTGATATGGCCTGCACGACTTGCAGGCAAGGAATGCACACGCACCCCACACACGCTACACAAAAAAAAACTCTTAATAAAAGCTTTATCGCTACTATTGTTACTCGTATTACAATTATTACTATTACTGCTGTTATTGCTATCCTTGACGAACAAATGAAGTCACTTATACTGAGGATCGGGCACAGAATCCGCTACGAAAGTTGCAACCTGAAACCAAGCCGGCAAGAACTCAGATGAGCCATAGTCAAAGCTCCGTAAATGGGGCCAACTGCAGGATGGTTTAGGGCTTAGGATTTAGGATCTAAACTCCAAAAAGGGGATGATATAAAGGATTGCATAGGGGACTACTATAGGGGATATTGAGGGGGACACTAGGAGTTTAGACTCTGGCTCAGATAGGTATCTAGCCGGGGTTAGCGGACATCTGCACAGAAAGACAGGCTCTAGATCAAACCCTGCAGGCCTTGGACATTTGCAGGCTTCCGGATATAGAGACATTACCACTCCAAAAATCGGAAATCAAAATTGGAAAAGAAAATTGAAAATCAAATGGAGACTGGGGGGCTATGTGGATTCAGTGTTTCCCCAAAAATTAGGGGTCCCGTCACTAAGGATTATTGGGTTTTGGGGCCCAAAAAATGGGGTCGCCTAGTCCGGGAAACTACCACTTCAGGATTCTTTTCCATTATCCCTATACAACCCCTATATCCCTATATAACCTTTATATTTTTACATAAATTCATATATTTTTATGTAACTTCTATATTTCATATAATTTTTATAGAATCAGCATCCCACCCACTGGCTACCGTGCATTAGTCTTTGCTGTCGCAAATAGATGGCAGAGCAACAACCCTCCAACATGACAGCCTTATGCTTTTCGTTTTTGGAGACAAACAATGACCGAGGAATTTGCAAAAGAGCATCCTAAAGCCCAGACCTCATCTTCTGCAGAGACAAGACCATATCACTTCCAGAAACTTCTACTGTTAATGCGTTGCAAGACTTTTTCCTCGCAGTGTGCAGGGCATGTTGGCAAAATCCCTAGCACTAAGGTCTGCGGCCGCGGTTCGATATTCTTAAATCCCGGGTGCTTCCTGCTTACATCTCGTGACCGACTTTGCCACTGCCGACATAAAAAGAGGCATCACCCTCACATGTTGTGAGATAAGCAGCGAGCCGGCGGTCTCGCTAGCTCTCAGATGCGCATGAGCCGCTAGATTCAGGAATGATCCGTACATCTCTACATCAAATGAACAAATCTCTGGACTTCAGCGGCATAAGCAGCTCATGAGCTTGTGCCCAAGTTCAAGTTCACGTTCACCGCTGGCTGCACAGCCAACTCGGAAGCGCAAGGCAATCCAGGTGCAAGACTTGCTGGGGCGGTTGTTCGGGAATAAGGGAAATAAATGGGATTATCTAGGGGGTATGTTCCCTTAATCCCGACTAACCACCAGTACGGACCAAGTCAGTGCTACAGGAGTTCTGGGCCCTTGACGAAAGGTGGAACTGGATGCTCACGATAGACATCCGGCATCGATGCGTCATTGATGACCTGAAGCAACTCCAGCTCTTACCAGTTACTGGGTTGCTGTTCCATTGGGGTATAATATAGGGTATGTGGAGAATCAAATGGAAAAGAAAATGGAAAATGAAATGGAAACCATTATTTAGGGTTTAGGGATTGGGGTTTAAGGTTAGGGTATATTATCCCCCTATATTGGAGAATCAAATGGAAAAAATGGAAAATGAAATGAAAACTGGGGGGAATAGCTGTTCCATTGGGGTAGAATATAGGGTATATTGTCCCCCTGTAACGGAGAATCATATGGATAAGAAAATGGAAAATGAAATGGAAACTGGGGGGACTATGAGGATTTAAGGAACTTACTTTAAGTTACTATATTGGGGAAACCCTATTAATTTCTATCTATAAATACCCATTATAATAACTTAACTTAAGTTCCTTAACAGCAACCCAGGTTATTGGCGCTTAAGTGGGGTGTGCCGAAGGGAGTATAGGTACCAGTATGGCAGATGCATCAGGATGTAGGGCATTGCGTCAGGATTATTATGGCAATCTTATCCCCAATCTTCCTGACGCGCAAGTCAGTCAAGTAGTCCGTCGTCAAGACACACTGCTTCTCGGTACCAGACGCCAAAGTTCACGCTTGCAGGGTGGCTTGGAGGGCCCAGAGGTCCTTCTGAGAAGACCTGGCTAACATGTGAACAAGAACTCCCACATAACTTAGGCCTAAATGATCGAGGAATAACATTTTCATCAGAAAATTATGCCATATCGGGAGATATGTTTCCCCAAGTGTTTGGTGCTTGCGCCTGCAAATTTCCCAGCCCTTCTGGCCGCACAAGAACTCGAAGGGCCGGATCAAACGACCTCACACTGCTACTTCAGGACCCAGCTTGCCAAAAAGGCATCAAAGTAGCAGGGTTATACAGGGGTTATATAGGGATATAGGGGTTATATAGGGGTTATATAGGGGTATAGGGGCTATATAGGGATATAGGGGCTATGTAGGGATATAGGTGTTATAGGGGTTGTATAGGGATATAGGGGTTACATAGGGATATAGGGGTTTATGTAGGGATATAGGGGTTATATAGGGATATAGGGGTTGTATAGGGATAATGGAAAGAAAATGGAAACTACTATGTAGGGTTTCCGGGAGCTAGGAACTTAAATTCGGTACATATAAAAAAGCTGAAACCCTACTATTTACCAAGTATCTACATTATGCTAACTTTGCTTTATATGAGGTCCCTCGCGGCAATACAGTCTCCTGAGGACCAGACACAGAGACTCCATAAGCTCGCTTGCTCATCAGGTCCCTCATGCGACCTAAATGGCCACGAAGTCACGGACCATTATTACTATCATTACTAGTATTCGTATCACTATCAGTACTATTATTACTCTTGCTATCATTACTATTATTCCGATTCCTATCATTACCATTATTCCTATTTCTATCATTACTATTAGTAAATTATGATTATTATTAATATCACAATTACTGCTTTTATTATCTGATGGCACACACTCGCTGCGGAAGTTGCATGACTGACAGCTTGTGAATATTGTAGTGCCTTTTTGAATCCCGCCTAAAATGTGGCCCCTCATTTAAAAACGCGAGCTTATACATTTGTACCAAATGTGACCAAATGGCTATTTCTCAAAACAACCCCGAAAGAATGTTGTGTAATCCCCGGGTTTTTTGGGGACTCCCTTTTCGAGAAACCCCCTGTATTTCCGCAACCCCTTCACCCACCGTCCCTGCTCAAGAACACGCTCACTCACTGCTGACAATCCGCTGCGCTCTGCTGCTACAAGACTTCACCTAGTGAAGAAGGAATCTGCACAATGAGTCCCTTCTGCAGTGGTCTCAACAATTTGTAGAGGGTCTATATTAGAGTTTGTGCAAGCCACCATATCTGGAGACTCTCCATGTCTTAGCTGCATCACATCTCCAGCTGAAGAGTATCAAGTCTCCACACGCTTACTGTGTCCACCATGTGAAGGTCAAAGTGCAATAGAAGATGCGCTTGACCGCAGAAAGTGGATCTCCTCATTGGCTCCCTGATATCCGCAAACTGGCCAGCAGTGCTAGCAAAAATCACTCGTAGTGCTTTCTAGTAGAACCTTTGGCGGGCTGTCGATCAGGAACCACGGCTGCCGGAAGATTAAGCAGAAGATCTTGCCAAAGAACCCAAGACTTGCTCCATGGACATCCACAAACAAATGATCAACCTGCCCAGCAGACAGGCAGGGCTCACAAGGCTGCAGGGTTAAAGGGTTCGACTGCAAAACACAGAGGATAGCCTGACTGATATTTGACATACTCGTTGCCATGCATCAACTTGAGACTGCAGCGATCTTCCCACTTCTTCTGGAGAGCCAAACCTTCCCGGCTGTCCTCCAGGAATACCGTCCCTACACTTCAGATTCCGCCAGATTGCTGCTCGCACCTCCACAAGGAACTGCAACTCGCCCAGGCGACGCTCAGTGGCGCCCTGTAGCACGGGACAATTTGCCTGAAGGAAACGGACACAAAGTGCTTCCAGGAAGCCTCCTCGGTGTCAACCATGTCTTGCGCCCATGATGGGAGCAGCTTTCTGACCTCAGCGAACTGTGCGTCGTCGGTCTGCGAAGCGACAACTGCGTCAAGGCACGGAAGGCTCCGGCAGAAGCCTTGTAGTCGTCTACGCTGTCTTCTAGAATATCCATCTTTTCCTGCCACTGCCAGCTTGGGTTTGGGGCAACTAACTTGATCTGAGATGATGCTTCCCAATGGACGCACCTGGATCCGCAGAGGGCCACCACGCTGAGTCATCTTATTCAAGAGCTTCCTGACATTAGCACGAGTCTCTGAGGCGCCAGGGGCATGTCAAAATTGTCATCCCATCTTTGAACCCTAGTATTATTATACAGTCCCCTGTATTTAAGTACCCAAAAGGAAACCCTAAACCCAAGTACTTTGCCAACCTGCCATGTGATGTCCATGACCCCACCTGTTGAGGTCAGCCTGTGCCTGCCGCTCGGCAATGACACGCTGCTGCGCATAAACACGCAAAACCTCGTTGCGGGGGCAGGGGAGTTGGCAACCACTATATTATTAAGGGCTTAGGGTTTAGGGCTGAGGATTTAGGGTCGGACTTAGTAAGTAGGCTAATAAGCGGGATAACTAGGCTTACTAGACGGGTTATAGGGGTTATTAACCTACTTACTAAGTCCCCCGAACCGTCCAAGTGCAGCTCATCTTGAAGGTTGTTGATCAGTAGGGCAAAGGGTGCGGAGTCTCAGGTCTCCCAACTTGCTGGCGGTTAGTAGGGAATGTAGGAATGGAAAACTGTAGGGCTTGCGGTTTCGCACTGGAACAGGGTAGAGAATGAAGGCATAGAAAAAAATGTACAGCTAACCCTTCATCAGGTGTTGGGAGATCGTGCTGCGTAAACATCACGAAACCATTGCAGATTCGCGCTGACAAGCCAGCTCCTTTTTGGGGCATCCAAGGTACTGGAACAGAACTAGAATTCTGACAACCGACGATATGTCGCAGTGGGCCGTGTTGTTTCTCGTGTTTTGGCTTTGTAGGATCGTCCATCAAATCTCTAGACTCTAGCTGAAATGCTGTTTAGATACTGCCGCACCCTACAATAGTCCCCAGATATATTCTAACTGCAGCAAGATACCCTGAATAATCGTCCTCTATACGTCGGTTATAAGCTGGGAGCATGCATCCTCCAACGCAAAAAGAAATAGCAGGCACAAGACGCCGAGCACATCAGATCTAAGCGTTCCACTGTGTGAGCCTACTGTGGCAAGATCTGTTGCGCACGATCCCAAGAAGGCATATTGGGAAGCACGTGCCATCTACAACAATCAAGACTGAATATCAGAGACTAGGCAGGCTCTGGTAAGCAACTGAGCTCGCGGCATTCTTCCTAATTTGATCTTGGAGAGCCTTTCTCTGCGGATCGCAGGAGCCTTGCCTGAAGCTTGCTTGCCATCGCAAAAAGCGAGTTGGGGGACGCAAAGACATCTGTGGCGTTGGCTGGCCAGCTGCGCTATCGAAGGCAGCAAGAGATGCCTGGCTGCTTGCAACTGTCAACGCCTTTCCCTTACCTTTGTGCCTATCGTCATGCCCAGGCCTGCTCAGCACTATCAGCAGCACTGCCGAAGCCAGGCACAGCACGCCCCTCTGTCGATGTCTGGGTCCACAGGCGCAAAGTCTCATCGAAGCGGTTTTGCCTGGGCCGCTTGTTCGCGGCTTTTGGCGTTGCTTCAGAGAATTTCGCGGCAACTCTAAGTAGAGTCAACAGCAAAAACCGTTTAGGCCCAGCTGCCCTGCGGCAAGCGCTTCTGCACAGGCTCCGGTGGCACCTGGACCATTCCATGCCAGGAAGTGCCCACGGGTTCAGCGGTCACCCCCCTATTCCGCTTAATACCCCGCATAAGGCTCCCATTTTTAGTCACCTATATACTCCCTTTAGGGAGTTTAGACTCTAGCTTACGTGTCATGAACCCCTGACCTGCTGCAACGGTGCTAGTGGCGCCGACCGCCCCCTGCAGCAAAGCCATTCCGACGCAAGAGACTTTTTTGGAGGAATGCTGCAGGCCTTGACAGCAACTTCTGCCCGTCCAGGCCTGCAGAAGAAAGCAACATGTATTCATAGTACTATAAATGAATTGCTATTGGCATTATTCTTTCCATGATCATCACTATCATTATTGTTATGCCATTGTTCTGCCAGAACTTTTCAGCCACTGGGAGCCCAACAGCTGGCGCCAGTTCACGATGCCTAGGCCTGGGCAGAACAAACCTCACATCCGGCCAAAAGAGCCACAACAAATCCGGCTAAACCCTAAAACCCTCAAACTCTAGAACTCGAGGACACTAGAACCCCAACACCTCAAAATCCCTAACCCAACTGAGCTCCTAGTATCCCCCTTTATAATCCCCATCATGCTGCCTTGTACAATCCAATACAAAACCCCCTTTGAGGAGTTTAGACCGAAAACCCTGCACCCTAAACCCTATCCAACCCCCTTTAAAGGAGTTCTGACCCTAAACCCCAAACCCTGTATAACCCCTTTGAGGAGTGTAGACTATAGACTATAGCTCACATGGGGCCCCCGCTTACAAAATCTGAGGGCAAGGCCGCAGAGGCACAAGACGGCCCACCGCCAGGATGCTCTGCATCCTCGTAAAAAGGAAAGGAGAACTAGGGGTCTTCAAGGAGGGTCTAGGGGTGCCATAGGGTTAAGGGTTTCCGAGGATTGGGGATCCGTATAGGGGTGATATATATGTATACATATATATATATGCGTTATAGGGTTTAGGCCTTAGGGTACCTTCGCGCGGCTCGCTATAATAAGGCTCATCGTATTTGGGGGTCTATATCGGGGTACTCTAATTTGGGGGAAACTAATTACCGTAATGCAAGAGGTAATTGAGGGAAGCATAAGCCTTAAACCCTATGTGTCCCTATATGTCCCCATTTCTTCCTGTAGATCCCGGTACTCTCATCCTTAAACCAAAGGAAAAGTACAATCTTACTCTTTATTGGGGCCTAGAGAGTCCGTTTGATTGTACTGGCCTTTGGTTAGCTAGGAATGAAGGAATGGACCCTTATAGTAGTCCCTATATAACGCACTACAGTTGTTTCCATGTTCTTTTCCATTCCTCCATTCCCAGCTAACCAAAGGCAGGTGTGTTCAGACAACTGGGGGCCAGGCTTCTCGGCGAAGCCATGGAGCAATAAAAACAAATGCTCTGAAATGCTGAGCTAGGTCTCAAATCCATGGATTAAAAAAAGATGGATATGTTTGTTCTACAGGGAAGCATGGCTTTGGACTGTTGCTGCTGGTAGGCTGTCCCATGAAGCTGCCTTGAGAAAGCAAGCTTCGGGCGGTCGACGATGTCTTCTGCAATATAACCCTAACATACTATGGTAGTTTCCATGTTCTTTTCCATCATCCCCATATCGCCCCTGTGTTTACAACACGTCTTCAATCCTCCGGTTGCTCAGGCTGGGACTCTTCCAGTTATGCAGCAGCTTGCATTCCCAACAGAGGTCTGATGTCCCTGAGCCAGGTCTATCATCTCACTGGCTCTCCTCATACAATTAAAAGAACCACTACTACTAACAAAAACTATTACGATTAATATGACTATTACTATTCTTACTACTCTTCTTATCGCTGTTAGTATCATTACTATTAATGTTACTAATATTTATTAGCAGAGTATTATCTTATCATTACTACTATTGGACCGTGTCTGAGGGCCGGGCATGGGCAACCTGGGTGAACCCATGGGAGGAGGCATCATGAACCCCTGGAAGCCCGCCTGCAGATTGACGGGTTTTGAGTTTAGGATGGTCAAGGGTTTAGGGTCTAGGTTTCAGGCGGAAAAAAACTGGAAAATGGCAACTGGGGCTTTCTGAGGGTCACATAGGGATTAGAGGAAATGCCCACACTTCGAGGTTTGAAAAGAGTTGAACTGCCTGCCCCAGCTTTGGGGATTGCATCGGTGGCGGCGGGGTTGGATCCAGCACCTTAGCAGTCGGTAATAAAAGGCATGGAAATTGACCTTTTGAGCATTCGTTGTTAGCACTAGTCAAATCTGTTGCAGCGGATGTCCACATCTGGATGCGGCTCCGGCACAGGTGGGCCGTAGGCCTCAGTAGAAGCACGCAAGACAGCCGAACAACATGCCATAAGAGAGTGCCGGTATCCAGCCTGGTGGTGTGGCGGCTGATACGGCGGATACTGATAGGGGGAGTAAGCGGACGGCGCAGTAGAATGTGCTGCCACGTGATGTGGGAAAGTCGCTCCCGGCGGCATCTGCTGTGCCGGCATTGTTTGGGCCAAGGGGTGCGGCATTGGCGGGTGCATGGCCGGCCCCGTCTGTGGCATCGGAGGCAACGCATGGGGCAACGGTGCTGGTGGGGGTGCCATGGCGGGGGGCAGGGGCTGGGGCATGGTTTGTGGCATAGGTGGCGGCAGCTGAGGAGGCAAATGCTGCTGTGCAACCACCGGCTGTGCTGGCATCTGCTGGTTCGGCTGCGAAGTCATGACAATAGTGGGCACAGCCTCATACATGTTGACATAAAGCTGTGGTGAACCAGCTGAGGCCAATGAAACTGCGCCTGCATGGGTCCATCTGTTGCGCCAACCTTTCGGAAGCAATATGCACAATCATGCTGACTGGCAGAAGGCGGCTGGGGTCTATGACCGTGGGCCCGTAGATGATGTGCTGGCCAGGAACAGCCTGGCCAAGAGGACCCAGAAACTAGGGGTCTCTTCCTTGCGAGTCCCCAGAACAAGGGATATAGCATTTAAAGTAAAAAAGCGTGACCCCTACTTTGTGGAAATGCCCATAGAGAGAGTCCATCCAACTGCCTGTTCAGCTGGTGGCCCGGCATATGAATGGACAGGTTGGACACTGAGAAGTGGTTTCACAGGCCTCCGCAGAGTAATTTTTGCTGATGTTGGATTGCCACTTCTGTTCCCTTGGCCTGTCCGTCTCTGGAGGGTAGCCGGGATATGAAGGCACGCATGCCTTCCACAAGCTGCGTGAACTATGAAATGCTTCCAGCTGTGCAGGAAACTGCATCCGCTTGCCTGCATTGGCAGAGCTTGCGAGAGCACAAGAGGTGCTGGTGGAACCTACTAGCAAACAAGACATGTATCTGTCAGGGAGCTCATGCAGCACCATGTCTGAAAGCAGAACATGCAGCTAGCCTGCTGAACTGGCATCTGCTGTGACCTGTCCATGACAGCAGCTATGGCAAAGCAGAATGTTGGTAGTGTTTCATCATGCATCTGAGATGCTAGTACCTTTCAAAAGAGAAGCACGACAGGTGAAGCGGCCTTTTCGTTTGCATCACAGGTGGCAGCACTGCTCAGAAAGCACATTCAGAGCACGCACGCCCTGTACAATGGACACACAACGAAAAACCCTGTCACGTTGCTTGGGAAAGAAGGGGCTTCAAGTTGCCAGGAACTCCACGGCACGCTCGACGCTGCCCTGCACATACATGCATGCATGCATGCATGCATGCATGCATACATATATACATACATACATACATACATACATACATACATACATACATGAGGAAAGACAAACACACAGACTGGGATACGTGCATGTATGTAATTACGTTGGTAGCTACCTACGCAAATTCATGCATTGCGGCAAAACATGGCCTGCCTCCGCCTTCACAAGAATCTCCCGGAGAGCCTTCGCAGGTTCAACGATCCCTGAGCTTTTCTTTGTGTGCTTTGTCACATGGCCTCACGCCCACACCCTGCGAAGCCCATCTCCTCAAGCATCTGTACGGCCTGCAACGTCCCGCTTTGATCGCCTGCCAAGCAAGTGCCACCTAGCTCAAACCGTTCTGGTTGTAAACAACAAATTGAGGAAAGGATCCCTGAAGCAGCCCCTATGCAGTTCCCAATGACATATAACATAACAGTCTCAATTTTGTGTTCTACTCCAACATTCTTCAGTAACAACCACGGAGAAATCACAGTGTCTGACTATGTGACAACGCCTCCACCGCCGTGTTTCGATGGCAGGGGCGTGTCGCAGCCTGAGCACTTAAGGCCAAAAAAAAATCCCGGAATGAAATGAAGTGTATGTGTGAAACAAACGTATGCGTTTATCTTACACATACATACGTGTGACCGCATATGTGTGTATACATAATACATATTCAACGAATATATGTCTGTGTCTATGTCTATGTAATGGCCACGCTCGTTTTTTCGCCGCACACCCGCCCGATGTCATATCATACACGCGGGCGTAAACCCTTTGACAAAAAATAATAGACCCACTAAAATCTCAACCGCTCGACCTATGCTAAGCCAAATCATACACCCAAACCCCGAAATTCAACCACACGACCTATTCTAGGCCGTCCCGAAACCCACACACCTTAACACATAATTAAAAAAAACATAGTAGGCAACCCGAAACCCCCATCATGAGAAAACGGAATATGGTCAATTCTAACAATTCATCTTTCATAGGAGCAAGGTTTTGCCTTCCGACCACACGTCAATACGCACAAGCAGAGCTTGTTCTAAGCTCAGCAGCCCAGATACCAATTTTCGTGTGACCAAAGCACGCGGCTCCCCGAACATCCATGCTGGTCAAGATAATAACGCTCGTCTAACCAGAACATACGGTTCCCAAGAGCATCCATGCTGGCCGCGGCCAAGATAAAAACGTTCGTGCAACCAAAGCACACGGCTCCCCCGAGCATCCATGCTGGTCAGGACAATAACGTTCGTGTGACCAAAACATACGACTCCCCAAAGCATCCACGCTGGCCAAGATACCTTCCCTCATGTGAACAGAACATACGGCTCCAGAAATCTGGCGAATAAATATATATATATATAGACACATATTACTGTGGATTGAGGTAATCTTGCACCACCCTGTATAAACTCTTACAGTACTTTTGGGGTAGCAAGTGGTGCAAGATTCCTCCATCCATCGTATGACAATACGTCTGTGTGTATACGTATATATGACTCTCAGACATGGTTATTATCATGCAATGCTGGCCCGATGATCAGGAGGCGGCGACGCAAGTGAAGGACCAGCTGGCGCATGCTGTCCCCAAAAAACTGCCCACAGCGATGACATCGCAAATCCTGAGTGTATCAACATCAGGGATGTCTGTTTGCAAGCTGCATCTGCCCACTTAGGCAATGACATGCTGCGCTTTAGGCTGCGGTAGAACAGTACCACGCTCAACAAAGCCGGCAAGAGTGTCCAGGGGTAGGAAGCTGTCTGGACCACCTGGGAGTATTTCAAAATGGGCTACCCTTAGGACCTTTGGAGCCCCAAAGCTATGAGCTACAGTCTAAACTCCTAAAAGGGTGTTACTTAGGAGATTATAAAGGGGAGTATTATAGGCGGGGTCATGAAGGGATACTAGTTACTAGGACTTGTCCACTTTGGCTCACATGGGGCTCTAAGGTCTTGAGACACTCCCACCTGTGAACTCCAGGTAGTGTTGCTGGGTCAGGTCCATTGGGTCTGGCGCCACGAAATCACCTGGGATAGATTTAGGGGCTCTGCAACAAGGAATGTTTCATGACTTTTTTGACATATGTGGGGACTACAGTCCATGATAGTTGAAGATTCTACCCAGGAATATCCCAGTCACAGCTCAGGAGATGTGCAGATAACTGGCGCGAGCTCCCCCTGCGAGATCGCACCCCCACTTGGAAGTCCAGATCAGCACATTCCCTCTTCAAGGCTTGCGTCAAAAGCCGTCCATAGAGACCCAATCGACGGATGGCTCCAGAGTCGGAAGGCCCCATGTCGTGAAACCTCAGCGGCCTCTTGGTCGAAAGGACCTCACACGAGATGGGGCAACCCAGTGGCTATACTTACCCTGTAGTTGTCAAGGGAAGAAGGTCTGTCTGTATACGAACTTGATTCACAGCATTGTGGACCATGTTTATGATTTTCGCTCGATCCTCGTGCATCCCTTTTTTCATGACCTGTGTGTGCTTCAGGAGTGGCAGCGCGTATCACTGAAATAACCTATATATCATCCCCCCAAAATAGCCCCTCCGCATCTCCCCTTGGACCCTGAGCCCTGATTCACATAGCAATCCATTCCCCCACTCCTCCTTAAGTTGCAGCTTGAGGTACACTGTTCTCTCCTCTGCAATGCCTCTAAGCAGCATCTGGGTGAAGTAAATGGGGATGTCTCAGCAGGGAGAACCCTTGGAAACCCCGAGACATTTGGGAGGATGATTATATAATGGACTCTACCCTCACAGGATCATTTTCTAAGCATTTTGCGAAACTCCCGAACAGCACGCTGAGTTCCGCGCCAGGTGAACCGTGCTTTTGGGGCGGGCAACGTACAAGGCCACGAACTCACTGCATTGATGGAAGACCATTTGCGCGACGCGGCCCTTGCCTTTGCTCTTTCGCTGGATGCCAGACAGATTCTGGATCCTTAGATATGGGGTTACAAAAAGAGGAATCCCCTATGTACTCCAAAAAACTACACCCCCTGTTGAAGGGACTCGCAAAAGGGGACCCATTTTTGTTGGAAACCCCAGATTGAATCAGTATGCAGTCCGAGCAGCACCTCCCAGATCCAATCGCCACTTTCGGACTCCACTTCTGCCTGCGCTCCTCTCGGTGGGCAGTACAGTCCGATGCCAGAGCGTCGAACCTGCACAACCGCAGGGTTCTTCAAGGATATATAAGGCCATTTAGGGATGACTTCAAACTTAGGACGGATCCCCATGAACAATGAATAACTCAACTGGCATTCTGGCTGCGCCTCTTGGAAGAGCTCCTCCGCTCCTACGATGCTGGATCCAACCTCCATGTCCAAGCTTACCATGTTCTCCGGAGAAGCCTGAGAAGGGGGGTCTTCCTCAGAAGGGGGGTGTTCCTTTGTACCCTTAAATTTGTGCCCTTGGCTTTGGAATTCCTTAATCAGGGTATTTGAGACCCAACACCCGAGGTTGCAAATGCCATTAAGGGTACCAATTGTGCGCAATGAAACCACGAGTGTACCTAGCCCATCCCACAGAAGAAGGGCACACCAAGCAACACTCTCCAGCTTTGCGCCCGCTTGGTGAGCCCCTGGCCAAATGTGGGAAACATCAAGGTTTCTGAAGCTGAGCTTTAGGGCAGAAATCTTAGGGATACATGGCGAGTACAAGGAACTCATAATTGCCCACCTTTGGGATTAGGCATTGAGTAACTTCGAAGAACTCAGAAGTTGCCCAGCTGGCCCTGCAACCGTCCCTTAACCCTAAAATACCCTAAGCCTCATCCCCAAATCCTAAACCTCAAGCCCTAAACCTTAATCCCCAAAACCTAACCGGAACCCCAAACCCTGAACCCTGCTGAAACTCTCCTGGCTTGCTGACGAGGGTGACGTTAATGACGGGAAGTCCTGGGCTCTGCTTGGGAAGCTGGGCAAGCCGCTCCTGGGCGTTTAGGGTTTAGGCTTTAGGGTTTGGGGTTTAGGGTGGTTTAGGGTTTGGGGTTTAGGGTGGTTTAGAGTTTGGGGTTAAGGGTGGTTTAGGGTTTGGGGTTTAATTGGGGTTGAGGGTTTGTTTGTTTGTTTTGGTGGCTCCTTTTTCTGTCCAGCTGCCTAGATGGGTTTGGGTTTTAGGTTTAGGGTTCATGGGGTTTAGGGTTTAGGGGTTAGGGTTTCATGGGGAACACAGGGAAAGGTTGTAGGCTTTAGGGATTGCTGGATTACAGGGTGATGTAGGGATTACATGAGGATATGCACACACGTGGGACATCACCCCATATTATAACGTGGAATTAAAAGGAAAGCAAATGGACACTGAAGCGAAAACTAATATGGCGTTTACCGTTCAGGGCTTAGGGCCCTTAACCCCAAACCCTAAACACCCTAAAAACCCTAAACCCTAAACACCCTAAACATCCTAAAAACCCTAAACCCTAAACCCGAAACACCCTAGACTGTGAACACCCTAAACACCCTAAACACCCTAAACCCTAAAATCTTGCCGCATGGGCTCCAGCTCGTCTCGAAGCGGCTTCGCATCATCCAGCAGAGCCAGCTGTTGTATCCCTTCCTTACTGGGGGTTAGGTAGGGAAAAAGGGAAAAATGAAACATGCTAGTAAAGGATTATATAAAGGTGTAGGATGTAGGGAATAGTTTTTTGATGAGGGTTTATAAGTGATTAAATTCCCTCATTCCCTCCTAACCAGCAGTAAGCTTCTTCCCGGGAGGTCGACACAGCTAGCTGGACGTCCTCCACACCAGCCGGAAGCACGTGATCAC
The DNA here is from genome assembly GCA_905231905.1 of Symbiodinium pilosum. Lineage (NCBI taxonomy): Eukaryota > Dinophyceae > Suessiales > Symbiodiniaceae > Symbiodinium > Symbiodinium pilosum. The sequence goes on from CAJNIZ010014335.1 coordinate 187,011, forward strand.
ATAGCCTCCGCAGCATTTCGCCTGTTGTCGTGGCTGCATCATTCGGAGAGTCTAAGATAACAGGGCACAGCTTGCTTCCGTTCCTGGCACTCTGCTGCTCCACCAGTTGCGCATCAGGAGTCACGTGAAGCCGAAACTTGTTCAGCTTGCTTGGATGGCTGTTCTCCTCTTTGCTGCTTTCAGCTTCTGCGGCATCGATCGTTTCGAAACCTTGCAGGGGTTAATTCATACAGCTGGGCCAACGAAAAGATTGCATACTAGGCGGTGCCGGGGTGTTTAACAACAGGAACGCCGCCTTCCAGGGCCCAGAAGCGAAAGGTGAGATTGGTGCGCTCCGCATGGATGCCCTCCATGGCAGGTACTGCGTGCAGCCAGTGCCTCTGTGAGTTCTTGCCCATCACCGCCAGCGACCCGTGAAAGAGCGGAAACGTGATGTGGATGATACCCTGCCATGGCACAGTGGAGCCGCGACCTCTGCGCTTCCCACTCCACTCTCGCTTGCTCCTCAGCGGACAGTGCTTTTGCTTGGAGCTCAGGGATGTTCAGGCTACAGTATACCGCGTGGGGTGTTTAATCAAAACGGGTGGGGTTCCATAGACAAGGGCCCCGGCAAAGATCCCAAGATGACATAATCCTCATCATGTGGACTTCAGAAAAGCCCCATAAATCCCCATATATCCCTCTATGGGCCCCAAGACCCAAAAAATCCCTGCACATACATTTCTATACTATCTATGTATCTATCGATCTATCTACTCTATATGTGTATATATACATATATACATATATACATATATACATGTATACATATATACATGTATACATATATACATATATACATGTATACATATATACATGTATACACATACATCTATGTAAATATATACATATTTGGTAACCCTTATGATAGCGACTTCTACGACTTATTACGCCGGGAGTCTTGAAGCTGAAGTCGCGCGTCGCCCCCAGAGACAGGGACCCAATGATGGGATCTGGCCCCAACCCCTCATTCCCATCTGTGTGCCTCAAGGGTCTCTCTACCCGATTATACTATAGCAGTTGCCATGTTCTTTTCCATTATCCCAATATAACCACAATATACTATAGTAGTTTCCATTTTCTTTTCCACTATCCCAATATAACCCGATATACTACAGTACATGATCGTAGTTTCCATGTTATTTCCCATCAGCGTGCCAGTGGATGGTCACCGTGCCATCGCGGTAGTGGTTAAACCAAATGGCCTAAGTTGAGTGGGTCAAAACAAGACAACGCGATTAAATTGCATGAAGCGCAAACAGCCTGGGTCACGAGAACATGTTGCTCTTCCAGATGGGGAGCATTAAACACGGCCTCACTGGCCCCTTCAATCCGTCGAAGTAGAGACCTGGTCCATGGCTCCATCTTCTGGGAGACGTAGGTGGAGGACGCGTCCCTTGAGGTGTCGTATTGGATCCCGAAATTGAAATCATCGCAGATCCGAGCCTGCCCTTTCCTGTTCACAGTCTCCTGAACAATGCCGCTAGGCGTCTGAAAGTAGTAGGTCGCATGATACATGGTCACCCGATCCTTGATCGTGGTCTCCAGTTGACTAGCCTCACTGTCATCCAGGAAATGGGGATACCACAAGATCTCCTGGGCTGCTTTGAGGGCAAGTTACCAACGCAGTAGATCATAGCATTTCATGTATAACAGTGACGCAAAATTATGTTCCTTAACAACACTCCAGTCTCTGTATTCCAGGGCAGGCGAAGTCTGTACGACTTGCCGTCACGCAGTCGATCCTCCCAGTCTGCTGCGGCGACCTATGGGTTTTTTTGGGGTTATATTGGGATAATGGATGAAATGGAAACTAAAATGGAAACTATAGGGATGATAGGGGTTGTATAGGGTGCAGGGTAATATTGGGCTAATGGAAATAAGATGGAAACTACACGAATTGTAGGTGTTATTTAGGGGTTTCAAGCATAACTTAGGTCAAGGATCTTAGATCTCGGGGGTATAGAAGACAAACCCTTGTTTTTGAACATACCCACCTGGTATTTTCCATAAACAAGGGGACCCTAATAAAGACACCCCCAAATTCTCTGATCCTTATTTCGGGACAACAAAAATTGTACAGTACCCAGAACTCTGGGAAACTCCGACCGGCTCCTTCCTAAACTCAACCCTAAACCGCACCTCCTCCCAGTTTAAGGTTGGTAGATCCTTGGCCCGCATCTCTGCAAGCCGTGCCAGTCGCGCAGCTGCTGCCTCTTCCTTCTCGCGCAAAGCCTTTGCTCGACCCCACCCGGAGGAAACAGCGGGAGTGGGCGCGGAGGTGTCAGGGACCTCAGAAGCTCGACGCCTCTCCTCTTGTCGTTTGACTTCCTCCATGGATCGCCTGTTGTAGAAGTACTCCACCCAACGATTGTACAGGGAATCCGCCTGCTCGTGCCCCATCACTCGTACATTGCGATGGTCTTCCCACATGAGATGCTGCACAAGGCATTCGGCTGGCAGAAGATTGCACAGCTGCAAACGATGGCACTTTTGGGGTTCATGCATGTGTCCAAAGATGCAGATTGGACCTTTCGGCGCTGATGCCAAAAGACCCTTCAATAAACGCTTCAGGTCCTCTGGCTCCGCTCCCTCCACCTCTTCCTCCCCAAGCCTGTCACCCCAGTATTCGTATCCTGCACGCAGAACATTGAATTCTTCAAGCTTGAGCACACATGCACGCCTTGAAATGCTGCCACGGTACGCACCCCAACACTTAGCAGCGCTTTGGTGAAATCCTTGCCCCGGAACAGCTGCTCCTCTCGTCCAGCACGTGGGTTTCCACCTGAGCAGGCACGCATCTGCACTTTGACCGATCAAGCCTGCAGTCGTACCACCCAGACTAGGCAAGGCGCGAACGTCTACCAACAGCTTCACATCCAACGAGGAAAGTTGCCAAAGATAAACCTGCAGCTGAGCAACAACTGACTTTGAAGCTGTTCAAAAAGTACACCAGCCCTGCTAACGAGCTTGCTACGTGAGCACAACTCAAGACCCTGGGCCTCCACTGTCACCACTTGCCGAGAGAGCAAGACTGCATGTACATTTTGAGAAATGACACAGGCAAAAGTGGACCTCGCGGCTCACTCGCCAAGTCCCGAGGGTGTAGACCTATCACCAAACCAGCACTGGAGCAATCACCCTTGTTCTTCAGCAAGTTAGTTTCAAAAAAGAGCTGTAGTAATCGCAAAACCCCATGTCCTTGAGACAATCTTCTTGCATTGTGCGGAAACTGATATCCCCCAGTCAGAGCAACCTCTATCGTCGATGAGGTGCAGTGCAACACACAAGGCTTTAGGCTTCAGGATGTTTAGGCTTTAGGATTTGGGGTTCAGGGTTTGGAGCTGAGAGCACCAAGGCCTTCCGTGTCTTTGCATCATCTACTTGTACTGCTGGAGCACCTGGGACATTTGCTGAGAAACAAAACGTCTTCTGTAAGTGGACATGCAGGATTGCCAAAAACAGGGACCCAATGAATGCCTACACATACTCATTATTCTAAGGCCTCCTAACTAGCAGGCCCTGCATTCTGGACACACCAAAATTCTACCCCTGTAACACTCTTCAATAAGGACCAAGAATTCTGGAAACCCCATGGAGGTGATGTGTATTGACCCAAACATCCATAAACCCTAAACCCTATACACTAATCTCCCCATCTAACCCCTATATCCCCTTTAAGGGGATGTATATTGATGCAAGCTAGACTCTTGGCTTTCGGCACCATCTTGTTCTCTTCTCCAAGGCCGCATCTGAGGAGTGTGGGAAGAAAAATAGTCTTAGTCTATATGGGATAATGGGAAAAGAAAATGGAAACTCCTATAACGGGGGTCATATGGGGTTTAGGGTTTGGGGTTATATTGGGGTTATATAGGGATACTGGAAGAGAAAATAGAAACTACTGTTTAGGATTCAGGGTTTAGGATTTCCCAACTTTAGGACTACCGATTTGGAGGTGCCCATAATAAGGACGGTAATATTTTAGGGTCTATATGGGGTTTCCCCGATTTAGGGACACTGCAATATTGGGATCTCTAATACCCCCCTCCAGAACACTGCGTGGCTGTCAAGATTTTACATCAGGGTGCCTTTATGGCTTTGCTTTTTATCGCAAGTGCCATGGGGCTGAGAAAGACATCGGGGGGCCTTTGGAGGGGTCATGAGGGCCACATAGGGTCTCTTACCAAGCATTTAAGGCCTTATAAGGCCTACATAAGGTACGCTTGAAGGGGTTCTAAAGGTTTGGGGGGGGGGGAGGGGGGTCCCTTTATAGAGGTTAGGACTGTAAGTCAGTGTGGTGTACATAAGCGGGGACCACAATTTGGCAAAGCTTATGCAGCAACCCTCAGCCGAGAAAAAAAAAATCGATACTACTCTATATACCCTTAACTGGATTTAGGGTTTAGGGTACATCCCTATACCCCCACAAACCTCCTTTTACCCCTATACACCCCTGACCCATGTAGGTAGGCGTTGCTGCGTGCTAGCAGGCCTGAACCAAGGTTGAGCTGCTCAGCCATCGCATGGCAAGCCAGGAGAATAGCACGCGGCTGTTTGTTTGGGGGATGTATGAGCTATAGTCTAAACTCTTTAAAGGGGTTGTTATGTAATATCTTTGTTGTGGGACCATTTCTCCTAGGCTATTATAGGGGTTAGGGCTTAGAGTTTAGGAGGGTCTAAACTCCTTCAAGGGGGTTATATAGGGGATTCTATTGGGACGTATTATCGGACCTATCAAGGGGGGATGCTAGCAGTTTAGCCCATTGCTCATATGGGCTTAGATTAGGTACCTTTCAAGTTGTTATGTAGGGACATGTAGGGACATGTAGGGTCTCCACTAGAGATGTGTGGGGTTGGAGATCAATGTGCTTGGTAGGAAATGGAAAAGTAGATGGAGGCTAATGTTTTGTCTGAGGTTTAAAGGTTTAGGGTGCTTCGTGGGGATGGAGGGATGGAAAATTGAATACTACTATCTAATTTCATTTGAGGTTGCGTGTTCGTGGGAAATGTGGGGATGTGGGAGCTGGCTCCATCAGTAGCCCCTATATAAGCTCCAATAATAATCCCCATAAGCCATTTACCCCATTCCCCGCTAAACACCCGGGAGTGGTTTATCAGGTGTATACCGGCGTCAGTATCATAGACTGTTGAGACTCTGTTGAGACTAGGGATCGGCATCTCATCATTCGCTCAGCGTGCTTTCGGGTTAGTGCACTACAAGTCGTCCCCCTGAAATTCTTCTTGTATTGAACAGCTGCGGGTCTGCCAGGGTCGGACGTGCTGAGACGAGCTGCAAACAAGTTGGTCTGCAAGCCGTGCCTCAAGTCCAGAGGGTGGAACATTCCGCCAGCCATTGGTGTACCATCCTTGGGAATGACGGAATGGTCTACATCGATTATTGTCGGGGATTACTGTACACTAGGACTGCTGAAGCCATCCGTTCCTATGTCCCCTTCTAACCATAAGTAAGTCATTGCAGGTCTCGGAGAGCGACACGCCATCAAACAGAGTCGAGAAGGGGTGCAATGAGCACGGAGCCTTCTTTTTGATCTTTTTCTTGTTCTTTCGCTTTCGCTTCTCGTGCTCGTAATGACAGAACTCGCAGTTGTACCTGTAACGACACATGCACTGCTTACCTGGATGACCACAGCTAGATGGCAAGCATGCGCTCACCCGTTTGTGCAGCGCCCACGAGGGAAAAAGCAGCACCTGGCTCTCTGTTGCCAGCTCTTCTTGACTGCGGTTCTCCGCTGAACGGAATCAGTTGCTCCATGCTAGTCGTAGCCGCAGTGGGTAGCATACGTCACATGCAAGCATTCGCAGACCGCGGCCTTTTGCAAGCGCCTTCCTCGTGGCCCTGAATACACAGTCTTCGTTGGACCCAGGAAAATCTCAGGCAGCTCTTCAGGCCTCTGAGCCCAGGGACGGATGGATTGCTCCAGCAGGAGCTTTCGGCGCATCCTTGCACTGGGCCAATCCAAGAGTGTTGCAAGTGGCCTGTGCGCTCCCAGCAGGTAGGTTCTGAAGAAGCAACTTGAAGTATGGGAGGCATAGCAGCTTGCTTCCTCTGGGTTGCGGAGATGCACCGGGACAATCTGGTCATCCGAATCATCCTCCTGCACCCCGGTTGACCAAAACGAAATGCTAATAACCCCTATATAATCCCTATATATGAAGTGTAAAGGCAACTTCGTAGAAGCCGAAGGCCTCGTCGTCATCTTGCTCCGCGTTCGTTTGCGTCTCTTCTGGAGTGCACCTCACAAAGGCGTAAGCTCTGAATACCTACCTTTCTGGGGGTCCCTATAATAGGGGCTATAGTATTTTGGGGTCCATATTGGGGTCCCCCCATTTTTGGAAAACTACCATTTTGCGAGCTGTTTGATGTCACCAAGACAGGGACGTTGTGTGCTTGATCACCAACGCTCTGGTTGGTGAAGGTGCGGCCATCACACAAGCCTTGACACAAATGAGTAGTGACTTTTTTGGTGGTTGAACCTAGTAAGATAATATTCCTTATATAAAATACTATACCCCAAAGGAGGAATATAATCTTACTCTATATTGGGTACCATAGTATCCCCAAATAGAACACTACGAAAATGACTCACCTGTGAACTTTGCACTTTGGAGATCCGGGGGCCATGCAGTGAACGCTGCCGCTGCGGCTCCCGCATGTCCCGGAGGCCTTGCAGAAAGAGGCCGGGCACACTCCCAGAAGCAGCCCACAAGACTGGATTATGTGAGCTACAGTCTATATAATGGAGAATCAAATGGAAAAGAAAATGGAAAATGAAATGGAAACTGGGATTATATGATAGGGTTATAGGGGTTATAGTGTAAACTCCTAGTATCTCCCTTAATAAACCCTATAGTAGTCCCCTATATAATCCCTCATATATCCCCCCTTGAAGGAGTTTAGACCATAGCTCATGTAGGGATTGTGTAAGTGGAAAAGAAAATGGTAACCGGGGTTATATACAACTTGATATTCAGCTATGTAGTACAAGGGATCCAACAAAGCAGGAGACGAGAGGCTATGCCGGCTATGCCAACAATGTGTGCATTTAACCCCAGGCTGGCCTACAACCCTAAACCCTAAACAATCCTACACCCTAAGCCGCAAACCCCAACAGTCCTACACCCTAAACCCTAAACCAAGGCACTACTTAGCCCCAGGCTTGGCTACCTTACAGGCAGCGGATGGAGAGGGCGTGCCAACAGGCGACTGCCTCAGCTCGTGATCACTGCCTGGACATGCCCAACTCCTCACGGGTGGTTCGTAGGGAATAAGGGAATATAGGCGGGGGGAGGTCCTATAAGGTTTTGTAGGGACTATGAAGGGGTAATATAGGAAACCGGGGAACATCTTATATAAGGATTATACAGGGGGCATATTCCCTTCTCCCCTACTATCCACAATTGAGCTCCTCCAGGCTAGGATCCAGGCATAACACGCCGGCCATGGACGACCTCTTGCAGCCCAGGCGAAGCATCAGAAATCCACATCAAATGGCAGCTAATTCCTGAGATTCAGGCGGCGTTGGCTGCCGGGGATATGGGCAGCAACCCGCCCTCGGGCTGCCAAACTATTACAATAGTAATTATAATGATAGTTGTAATAATGGTAGTAATTCTAATAGTACTGATAATATCAAAAATAAGAGCAATAGTAACAGTGGAAAAATCTTACAAGGTCCAGCCTGCGGACTACTTTGGGACGGCGTCGGCATGCAGGCTGCCAGGGTCCTGGAGCTTGCTTTGGATACCACTCCTATACAACCTCTAAATGAATCATAATTTAAGCTCCTTAGAGGGAGTTATCTCAGGGACTATATAGAGGACTATTATAGGGGTTATCAAGGGGATACTAGGAGTGTAGACTGTAGCTCAAATAACTCCCATGTAACGCAATATCCCCATAATCCCAACCACCCAGGATGTATGGTAGTTTCCCAAAATAAGGGACCCCAATATGGCCCCCAAAATACTATAGTCCTTATTATTGGGACCCCTAGAATGGTACTCCTAATCTTGGGAAACCCCCGTATTGCTTCTGAGGCCAAACCTCTGCAGGAAGCCGGGGGCATGGTTCATCTCAGCTGGTGCCGTCAACAGCGGATTGTACCTGTCATGCTCTTTGTCGGTTCACTGAAGGAGCACCCAATTATAGATCCAAAAAAAACTATAGACTATAGTCCTTATTATGGGGACTCCCAAAACAGTACCCCCAGTCTTGGTCCTTATTATGGGGACCTCCAAAATGGTACCCCTGGTCTGTGCAGTGCTGAGGGGTCTCACGGAGTGTCCAACTTCATAGCTGAGGGCGTCAGGCCTGAAGGAACCTGGAATGCATGCGACAACACGTGCACAGCGCCGGTACCAATGTGTCCCTACATAACATAACCATAATCTGTGTATAACCCCTACATCTCCCTATTTGCAGCAAACAAGTTCCACAGCTTATGAGGCCGAGGCGTCTATGAAGGTATTCTTCACAGGGAGCGGAATGCCATTGTTGGTGGCACCAAGCCTAGCAAGCAGAACTTGTACGCTGGTAGCACTGCTGAGCTCCTGCTACAAGCAGCCGGTGCTATTCACAAATGGTAGTTTCCCTAAAAAGGGGACCCCAACATAGACCCCAACTTACTATAATCCTTATTAAGGGGGCCCCCAATATGGTACCCTTAATTCTAGGAAACCCACAATTCTAGGGAGCAAACAACGTTGCCCCTTGGACAGCTGGGACGGCGCCATTGCTCCTAGCGCAAGCTGATCGATTTGTCTGTCATCGGATTCCCCATAGTTTCCATTTTCTTTTCCATTAATCCTACATAAACCAATCCTTTTATAAACTCTATATGAGCTATAGTCTNNTAGACTATAGCTCATATCATCCCTATAGTTTTCATCTTTGCTCAGTCGCCGCGAAGGCCTCACGTTCAGGGCGTCATCCGACAGCGGCGCCCTGGGAGCTGCTTGAAGTACTTCGAAGGATCACATCAAAGACTGGGTTGCTGTTAAGGAACTTAATTTAAGTTACTATATTGGGGAAACCCTATTATTTACTATATATACCCATTATGGTAACTTAACTTAAGTTCCTTAACCGCAACCCAGAAGATGACAAGCCCAAGGAGACCACGGTCTTCTTGCCGGCATGGTGGCCGCCTTCCAAAGTACGCTGGGCTGTATGTCTCAGGCTTGATTCCGTCATCTACATGCAGGGCTCGGATCCCTGAAAAAGGACAATTTTGGGGATATATTGGGATAATGGAAAAGAAAATGGAAACTATAGGAGTTATATAGAGTTTATATAAGGAATGGGTTACGTAGGATAACTAATATATAGTATATTGGGGATATTTTGGGATAATGGAAAAGAAAATTGAAACTATAGGGTTTATGTAGGGGTTATAGTTCCCCTGAAGTAGATAGAATACAGGATATATGGGGTTCTTATAATAAGATACCCAAAACCATATTCTATCTACCTAAGGGGCACTATATATATAGATGGATTTGTGGACTTGGACTAGGAATTGCCTGGCCTCAAGGAAGGCTCCGCGCCGGATCCCGCCGGAGCCAAAGTTCTTGAGCCAAGGCAAGGGTTTAGGGTTTAGGGTCTAGGGTTTAGGATTTAGGGTTTAGGGTCTAGGGTTTAGGATTCAGGGTTTAGGGTCTAGGGTTTAGGGTTTGGGGTTTAGGGTTTAAGTTTGCAGCATTTAGGGTTTAGGGGTTGCAGCATTTCCCTGACATTCGGAGTCATTGTCATTGCATCGAAGACCCTGTGAAACGCGCCAGATTGTGTAAGCAATTCTACTTAAGCTCACCAGCTGCAAACTTGTTCAATAGTAGTTTCCATTGTCTTCCATTATTCTTATACAACCCGAACCAACCGCATATAATCCTATATATCCCTATATAATCCCTGGTATATCGAAAAAAACATGGGGCAGCATCTACAACATTGCTTGCATGGACAGTTTAGATCTATAAGGGATTCTATAGGGTTACACAGGATTATGCAGGATTATATAGGCTTATTTCGGAATTACATAGGAATAGAAACTGGAAACTACCTCTCATCGGCCGCTTTTCTTTTCAGAGTCGGCGGGTCTCTCTAAAGAAGCCTCCTTTGCAACAAAGGGAGTGCTCTGCAATTCCCCTAGGGTTTCCACCGGATAGTCTTTGTCCGTATCAGAGAGGTTTGCACTGGACACAATTATATCAACACCTGTTATGTGCACTGACAGAGAACAAATGCATGCTCACCTCTCCGAGCCACTTTAGCATTACGCAATCGATTTGCACGTTGGCTTGAAACCTTCCGCTTCCCGCAGGAAGCAACTGATGCAACTGCTGACTTCCCGGGACGCCACATACGATCACCGCCAAGCGAGTGCCAGTGATTGCTAGTAGGGACTGGAGAAGTGGATGTCTGTGGTAGCCGCATATAATCCCTACATAGATATAGGCCTTAATATGGACCCCTATAGCACCTGTATAACCCAAATAGAATCCATATATCCCACATATATTCCCCACATAACCCAAATAGAACCTCTATATATCTCAAATAGATTCCCTAGGTTCGCGGTGTCCTTTCCACTCCTTCGCTCCCTACTAACAACCAGCCCCCTCAGGGCTCCAAAAGGATCCCGGCCTCTTCATGCAAAAGGGTTTAGGGTTTAAGGTTTAGGGGTTTAGGGTTTTGGGTTTTGGGTATTGGGGGAAAATTGGGATAATGGAAAATAAAATGAAAAGTACTATTTAGGATTGAGGGTTAAGGGTTTAGGGTTTGGGGTTTAGGGGTATATGGGCTATAGTCAAACTCCCCCCACAGGTGGATACGAGGCGTTTAGACTCTAGCTCATGTAGGAAATATATTGTGGTTAAAATTGGCATTCCATTTGGGGTATACAGGGACTATATAGGGATTACATGACGGGCTATGAAGGGATTATAGTGAGGTGCTCAAGCAGCCCATGATTGCATGTTGTCCTGCGTGCCTTTTCCCGCTCAATGTTCTCATAGTACATTAAGAACTTCTCGATGGGACCGAACTTGCTTCGATTCCATCCATCCTGGGCAAGGAGAAGCCACAAGCTCAGCCTTCCTTAAACGGCTTACAATAAGTCAAAACCCTTGCCTTGCACAACCCGAATAGTCCCCAACCCATATATAATCCCTATATAACCCCGCCTGACGCCTACATAACAAAAATAGAACCCCCTACAACAGCAGAACTTAAGTAAACCCTCAAAACCTAAACCCCTAAACCCTAAACCCCCCTGAGGCCAGGGCCTCTGTGCGTGCCATTAGCTTATGATTAATGATACTGAGCTCCAGGATGGTCTCCCCAAAGCGATAGAATCCACGATTAATCCTGCCACAGGATTTTGGGGTTTAGGGTTTTAGGGTGTATGGTTTAGGGTTTAGGGTTTAGGGTTCTGGGTTTTGGGGTTTTGGGTTTAGGGTTTCATGGTTTAGGTTGTTTTTGAGTTCAGGGGTTCAGGGTTCAGTGTCTAGGATTCAAAGTATGTTTGTGTTCGAATCCCTTCACACCTTTTGGTGCCAGCATACCGCTAGTGCAGCCTTCAAGGACCCCCTAACTAAACAAGGTTACTGTTTTTTAAACAGGCACGGAGTTCAGCTTATTGCTCAACACTCCCACCTTGGGTAGATAGAATATGGCGATGTGTAGCTTAAAATCAGATCCCCATATACCCCATATACTCTCTACTTAAGTGGGACTATAGGGCTTAGGGCCGGCTTTGGGTCTAAGAAGAGTCATCCACATTGTGTGCGACAAGGCCTCTGAAACGGAATGGCTGAGCCAGTGCCATTGTAGAACTCTTCCAGGCGGAGGTCAATGGGATCCGCCTGCTAATAAGACAGGCCTGTGCTTTCAATCCCATACGTAAATGCAGTTTGCATTTAATAGTCCGTTTTCCTTTCCATCTGATGCTCTTCCCTAGAAAGCCTTTGAAGATACTCCACGTATCCATATATAACCGGAGAACCCCTGCAGGGGCCGCCTGGTCAACAGCTTCATAGGGCACCGCAGGCTGTGACTGCGAAACCTTCCGAAAGCCCCCACTGCCAACCTGCAGCAAGGAGACTGTAGGGTCTAAGATCTGGGGGTTTGGGGTTCAGGGTTTAGGGTCTGGTTTAAGGCTCTAGAGCTGTTGGGTGTTTCCAAAGACAGGGACCCTGTGTTGGGAGTCATCACAATCAGGCTTTTAATATTTTTGGTGTTCTTTTAGGGAGGATCCCCATATTTGGAAATGCTCACTTGCGAACTGACAAGAGTGCACCCGGCCTTTTCTCGCGCTTTGGCCTTCTTCAGGTCACACATAGGAGATTATGCAAGCAACAGTGCAGGTCAGAGGAGGATGGAGGGCAGCCAGATAAACCCTAAACCCTAAAGAATTGCCGCGCCTTTTTGGCAAAGCTGGACGGAAGCTTGATACCAGCCCTGCTAAGAGCGGTCTGAAGCTCCTGGCCAAAATCAATGCTGCCCGGGCTGAAGTGTGTAAGGGTTCAGGTTTGGGGTTCCTATATAAGCAAGGATATGAGCCATAGTCTGGACTCCTTAAGCAGAGTTATATAGGGGTGTTACAGGGGTTAGTAAGAGGGATACTAGAAGTTTAGACAATGGCTCATATGATACTTTGGGGGGTATAGGAAGGGGGACCCATTTTTGGAGAAGCCATGTCCCCGCCTTAATCTCTTGATCTTTTCCTCTGAGGGCCTCCTCCAACTCCGAGACCCGCTTCTGCAGTGCCTGCATGAGCTTGGAAGTGTGGCTCTTCTATATCGTGAGGTAGGATATTCCTACCATGTTTCTACTATGATACTACGAGATTACTACTATGGAACTACTACACTAACATATTACCACCATCTTATTACCAGTACTTATTGTATGATTGTTATATTACAACCACATTGCTATCACTTTGCTGTTACATTACTATTCTTCGGCTTTTCTCAAACCCACATATTATTGGCATGATCTTGCCATTGTATTATTGTGATACCACCTGCTCCCGAGAAGGGGCGCCAGCAGAAGCGTTTGCCTGCATGGTCCTCAAGAATGTGCGTGGTTGCTTCCAACTCCAGCATTTCTGGGTTGCTGTTACGGAGCTGAAGCTAAATTATCAGTACAAGGGAACCCCCGTCTTAGCTCGAAAGGTATTCTATATATACATAAATTTATATATCCATCAAATGGTAGCTGGTAACTTAATGCAGCACAATACAAGGACACGAATCAGATCCGGCACTAAAGAAAATCCCCTCCACTCTCCCTACTGTAAAATGTACCCATGGCGGTATACTATAATATGCTATACTATACTATACCATACTATATTATACTATACTATATAAGGAATATTCCGAACTAGAGGGTGGGGAATGTTAATATCAGACGGAGGTGATGAGTCCAGTCTCCTCATTCCCTGTCCCGTAGTCTGTCCCATCATCATTGGTGCAGACACGGCATCCAACGAACCTCAGCAATGGAGCAGATGCAAAGGATTAATCTGGGCCTTGGGCCAAGAATCTGGGGTCCATGCCCAAGCTACCCACACCCACCTTGCTTGAAACATGTTTCATCGCAGAAATATGTTTTTCCGGTTGGCGCCCCAAACCCCCAGATGGAACTAAAACTAGACCCCCTAGAATCATGGCGCTGTTTTGTAGGGTAATATTGTGGGCTTTTGGCCGGGGGGTTGAATGTTTAGATCCGTTTAGGGTTGTGGGTCCTGTATGCCACGGCTTAGCCGCGGGCCGGCCGCTGCAGTTGAAAGCTGCCCTGCCCAGGGCGCACCAAGTTGGTGGGTGATGCTGGCTGGCCCGGCTGCTGCAGCTGGCCATACCTGCATGGGTCAACAACATAAAGTCATTGAAAACCCCCGTAACTGCAAGGCTGCACAGGTCTAGATCTCAGAACTTCGGACTGCATCTGCCGGGGCATGTACGAGCCAGATAGCGGGTTCATCTGAGGCATGGTCACAGCCTGAAGAACGTCATTCATGCCCTTGAAGAAGCGCTTTCATTGACTTGACTTACACAACGCTCGCATGGACCATCTTCACAGGAGAACAGTATGCCATAACAGAGCACTGTTCATAATGGCATCCTACAATTAAGCTAGTAGCACCAACTGCCAGGACAAGAATGGGCAGTTGTGGTATGTCCTGGCTGTCATTGGCGGATAAGGCTCGCACCATAGGCAGCTGGCCGCTAGCACAAGGGCCTCTTCAGGAGGTGTTGTAGTTCCCCAAACTGACAGGAGACCAGAAAGAAGCCCTACAGTCATTCCATAAGGTTTACATGGGGTCCACATTTGCTCCGGGAGGGTCCACGTTGTGAAGTGTAAGAATTGCAAACCTTCTGCAACAGCACTTCGTTCAAAGACAAATGATCCGACAGATCCAGCACACAAGCACGTTCCTCCAGGTTTTGGGGCAGAGTAATTGTTGGGCATGCTGCAATTCTGTGTCAAGACCGAAGGTTTTCTGGGCTCGGACGCGAGCACACAGATATCTGAATGAAGCTCAATTACGACAACCACGTGTTTTCTTCAGGAGGTTCCTCCTCAGGACACAAGGCCAGCAAACCTGCAACAACAGAATACTGCCACCATCGCTTTTTGGGAAGCTGCAACTGGGTAGCAATGATCTCATGGCTGTTGCGACCAATTTGCTGTCTGACTTTGGCTTAGCTTCAATCGCGGCACGCCAAGCATTCTTGACTCCTGCCACGCCTCCGCGAATCCACGCTGTTTGGAAGCCAGCGAACCAGCACTAGAGAAGACAAACGATCCAGAACTCCCTTGAAACAGCTTTGGCACGGCATCGCAAACGTGGCAATACCCGCGTGAGGAAGTAGGCTCTGCATGCTGGATGGTTGGATGTTTACGTTTTTCGAAGCTGACGAAGACCTGACGCGTTTCACATCTCACCCACGGTTGCGCTCTACAGATGCCTCTGCAGCAGGGAAGAAACGCGCATAGCGTAAGAGTGCCGCAGCCACGTACGCCATCTGCATGTGCTCTGTGAACCAGCGCTTTGCAAAGGCTGTCGAGGCGTGAGCAATGCGCTGCGCAGCCTTGTCCTCGGCAGTTGCCCATCTCACCTTGTCACGTACATCCATGACAGAAGTATCTGCCAGCAAAGGCACATAGTGCTCCCAGGGACTGATTCCTTCATGATACCACCATTGCAAATGCGTCTCTGCCCGAAAGGGTGTCACATCCAGTGCCAAGGTTAGCACTGTGTTGCGCGCAAACGTCCAGCCATCTAGAATAACCCCGAAGCGGAAGTTCAAGAAATCACTCATGGGCATGCGATCGACCAAGAGGTCCAATGAATCCAGGAGCTTTGCAAGCTTTGGCCATCGCTCCAAGGTTCGGTGCTGCCCGCAAGAATACTTACAGTCGAGCAGCTCAGGGAAGTCCATACTCATTGCCACAAACTTGCCTCGCATCTCAATCTGGCAGGCCCGATGCACTGCATCTTTTAGAGCCTTACGAGCTTGAGGATCAGGATGGCTAAAATTGGAATTGTGCGGAAACACGATATGATCCTGCAAAGACTGCGGATCCCCGATCGATCCCCGCCACACAAGCGCTGCGCGGCTAGAAGACCAGGACTTCTGCGCACGCTTCTCGTTGGTGCTGAGAACTCGGGCCAGCAGCTCATCGGAACCTGCAATCTCCGATGGGATCAGTACAACTCCTTCCCTCACGTAAGGAAGGGCTGCGAAGCAAAACACAGGTGGAAAGTCCGTGGCCGAATGCTCCAGCACTCGTCGGAGCAGAGCTTCCGGCCATTCTGGCACAGGGTGTATGGTGCCCAAATTGTCTGCAGGTTTCTCAAGGACTGGAGTTCAAAGGAGAAGCCTTCTTGGGACCAGGACCCGGCGGGAACATTCCACACGATTGCTTTCAGCGTCAACTCCAGCGAGGATATCCAGCGATCTTTACAACTCCCTTGGTACTGTGGAGACGGTTGCGTCGGTGGACAAGTGTTGCCTACAGGGCCTGGCAGCCAAACCAGACAAAGCTCAGCATTGAGCGTGTAATTGAGGGGTGGGAGCCTAGGGGGAGGTCGGTCGTCGTAGATGACAAAGTCTTGGTTCAAACGCCGCCGCATCCAAGGTGCGAGAAGATTTTCGAGGCCATCCGGATGATGGAGCAAGGCCCGAAGTTTGCCAAAACAACACTGCCAGTATCCTCCACAGGGTCCTTCGCCAATTTCTGGCCAGCAAAGCCACCGCATACCTTTGGAGCCATCGTAGTGACGCTCACAACAAACATCCAAAAGGAATTCCTCATCATTCACACGAAGCAGAGTGTCCAGCTTTCCACTGCCAGGATATGTCGCTGCTAATCGTGCAAGGTTTGTTTGCGCACTGCTGACACACTGATGCTGTAACCCAGAAGTTAATGCTTGAGCATCCATGCCGCTTACTCAGAAGGTCACCTGTTGTCGCGTCTTCCAAAGTTTGGGCCATGGTCCAACATCCAGTCTAGAGCGGATAGCGAATCCAAACGCAAGCTGCCCGACACGCAAGACCGCCAGCGATATGGGCTGCGAAGGAAATCACGGCACCATGCTAGCAGAGAGCCCTTCATCAAGAACCAAAAATCAACTGGAGTCATTCTGGTGCCATGCCAAACCTATTGTGTGTTTAGTCATGAAAGGAAAATTGGACCCCTGTGGTGGCTTTTCCATGCCTTGAGTCCCCACTAACAACCAGCAAATACGCGAGCAACCCTAAACCCCAAAAAAAACTAACAACAGTGAATTTAGGGTTTAGGGTTTTAGGGCTCCCCAAAATCCCTACACCCTTAACCTTCAACCCCCAAAGGAAACCTGAAACCTGAAGCGTAAACCCTCAACCCTGAACCCCTGTAACCCTGAACCCTGAACCCCGATACCCCAAATCCTAAATCCTGTGGTAATCGCTTCCAGGTTCTTTTCCATGTCTCCACCCTGTACAAGCCCTAATTAAACCCTACACAATTCGCGTATCACCCCTAAATAACCCCCCGACCCGAAAATACGATAATCCTCACTAGAGGGATCCCCAATAGGGTCCCCCAATCTTTGCGAAACCCTAAAGAATAAACCCTCTAAATCCTACACATCCCTATGTAACCCGCAAAAAGGTACCCCCAATTTTGGCAAACCCCCATGTGAACCCTAAACCCTTCAGCCCTTGAACCCTAAACCCTAAACCCTTAGACCCTTAAACCCTAAACCCTAAACCCCCAAACCCTAAACCCTAAGACCCTTAAACCCTATAACCCCGGGCTAGCATGGCCTGGAGGCCGGGCCCCAGGTGCTTGTTGAATCATCGGCCTTGCCTCACGAAACTGAGAACATCCTAGTACCATTTAGGGTTGAGTGTTTAGGGTTCATTTAGGATTGAGAGTTTAGTGTTCATTTAGGGTTTAGGGTTTAGGGTTCATTTAGGATTGAGAGTTTAGTGTTTATTTAGAGTTTAGGGTTCAGGGTTCATTTAGGGTTTCAAGGGCACATATGGGTTATAGGGGGACCTTTAGGAATGGCACAGGGCTTAGGGCTGCAAAGACCGGGGATACTACCCCATCAAATTGAATGGAAAGTGGGATTTTATAAGGGCTTGCATAAACTGGGGGTCCACAAACATCACCCTAAAATACTGTAATCCTTATTATGGCGACTCCGGGAAACTCACTGACCCCGAGTGAGGTTGACATGGACATACTGACAGCTTGCAGGCACGGGCACGCCGTTTTGTAAGCTTGAACCGCTAGCCACATTGGTATGAGCAGCTCTGGATGGGCAAGTGCGAGGCATTTGCGGGAATTGTGCCAGATCTTGCAACACCTGCCCTTCAAACGACAGGATATACTTAACTTGCCAGCAGACTTGATGTGTAAACATGGGCCAAACTCGAAACCCTCCCCTTGTGTATTGGTATGTTATTCCATATGAGCCACATGTATGACCCCATACGGTCCCTTTCCCTACAAGAGTGAGTGGAAGAGCAGAGGGCAAGAGGCCAGCGACGCTGCTTCGCAGCGCTGCGCGCAGTACGAAGGTCTGGTAAGTTCTGGCTTAGTATGCTCTGGCTTTGGAGCCACTGAGCACTTGGGCCCTACTCTACCAGCGCGAGCTCCCATCTTGGTGCCCTTCACCAGATTTTGATCCCGCCGCGCTATTTGCCTCACAGATGGTTGCAGTCAAAGGCATGCTTCACTGCATGTGCAGTCATGTCGGCACTTCTCAAAATCAAACCTGTCTTGAGGACCGCGATATTCCACTTACAATCCGCATCAAAGCTGGGGTTTCAGGGCCTCCTACTATTTGGAGAAACCCGAAACCATAAATCTAAATCCCCACACTCTTCGGGCCCTACGAGAAATTCCATCAGGATAACTTTGAGAAGCTCCCACATGAGCAATGTTTTTTGTGGTGGTTGAACCTAGTAAGATTATATTCCTTATATGAAATACTAGACCCCAAAAGGAGGGGATATAATCTTACTCTGTATTGGGTACCATAGTATCCCCAACTAAAATACTACTCACATGTCTACCTCAGTGGAATCGAGGCCCTAGCTCGCTGCGTCGTCAGAGCGCGCTTCAAGATCCTGGTCGGGAGTGGAAAAGAAAATGGAAGCTGTTTGGGGTTTTGGAATTAGGGTTTAGGGTTTACGGTTTAGGGTTGGGGGTTGAAGGTTTGGGGCTTAGGCCCTACACCATAAAAACTATAGTACTGTAGCTTCAATCCTCTTTTCCACCTGCACTTTAGGGTTCAGGGGGGTCTGGGTCTGCTCCTGGACGCTCAAGTAGATCCCCGTGGCCAGGATGGACAGAACCTTCGAAGCTTCAGAGCCAAAAGCATCTGCTTACTGGTACATAAGAGCTAGAGTCTAAACTCCTAGTATCCCCCTTACTAGCCCCTATAATTGTCCGCTATATTATAATATAGTCCCATATATAACCCCTTGAAGGAGTTTAGATTGTCACTCATAAGATCTGAGAAGCAGGCCACACCCAAGGAGCCCATGACAGGCACCTGGCTTTCAAGGCGCTGACCAGTATACCTTCTTGACCCTCATGGCCCCTCACAATGCCTCCACGATTTCAAAGTAATCCACCACCTCACAGATGGCAGCGCTGTGCTCTGCGAATACACCAGCTCGTACTATGAAATGCGAGATTGCCGGTCTGTACAATAAGGATTATAGTACTTTGGGGTCTTTAGTCGGGTCCCCCTATTTCTGGAAACTACTAGTACCAAATATAGCTAAATCATTCAGCTATGGGGCTAAGTAATTTTCAGCTTGCAAACGAGCCCAGCCAGTTGATCCAAGACCGTATCATAAACAATGAATTCGAACTGCGCAAGTGCGAGCTCCACGGTATAGCTGCCAAGGGAGATTATACCAATAATGGAGAATCATACGGAAAAGAAAATCGATCATCAAGTGGAAAATGGGATTGTATAGCTACCCATCCGTTTGGGAATTGGCAGCGTTGTAGAGGTTCTGAAGCTTTAAGTGTCGATCTTGCAAGGCTTTGCAAGTAGCATGTCCGGCAGCAAAAACAAAGTCCAAATATGCAATGGTGGCTAGTAGGCATGATGAGGAATAGGAGGTATAGGTATCAGTGCTACTCTACTGGATCAAAGGGGAACTACTATACTAAACCCTAAACCCCAAACCCTGGACCGCAAACCCTAAACCCTAAACCCTACACCCTAAACCCTGAACCCCAAACCCTACACCCCAAATCCTAAACCCCAAACCCTAGACCCCAAACCCTAAACCCCAAACCTTGAGCCACCCAGGGTCTGAAATTCTGAGGAAAGAGCTATTTTCACGCCAATGAAGCCCAGCACCAAGCTCACCGCAGGCTCCAGGTAGGTAAACCTCCGTAGTCAAGGGGGGTTAAGGGTTTATTTAGGGTTTAGGGTTTAGGGTTTAGGGCTTAGGGTGGGATTGTTTATTTTTGTCGCACCTTTTTCCTACTGCAAAGAGTCAGACTGCCTCGGAAAGCGAGGTCAGCGGAATCACTCAAGGTATGCCATAGGCTTTAGTGTTTGGGGTTTAGGGATGCTACACATAGGAGTTTCCTAAAATTAGGGGTACCCTTAAAGGGGCTTCATAGGCATTATACAAGGATTCTTAGGGTTTCCCAGAATTAGGGGTACTATTTTGGGGCTCCTTATAATAAGAATTCCAGTATTTTGAGCTGTGCATTAGGCTCCCCCAAGTTAAGGAAACTACTGCATTCACACCGCCTACAAGCCCCAAGCTCCGACCTTGTCATGGCCTCCCGCAAGATGAAGAATAACGACCGTAGTCCAAATACTGCAAAAATGTTCCTTGGGAAGGCAGCATTCTGCGCAAAGCGAGGAGCAAAAGTCAATTCCGCCAAGCCTACAAACGTATTCATTCTCAGGTGCGGACGACGAATACGCAATAAATGGATCCTGCAGCTTTCCGACATCCTTCCCTCTGCATAAACTTGAGTGTCACTTAAGCAATGGCTGCGCCTTGGTAGTTCCAAGCACTGCGGGCACCGAGTCTGTGGCAAACACGATGTCACTGAACCTTAGCATCATTACATGGCATGCACTGATTTCCCCGTTCAGACAGCCTGGCTTAGTAGAGGACTCAACCACCAGCAAACATAGAAGAAGCGGCGTCGCCACTGTTCGTCCATCCATCTGCAGCACGCTGGCTACACTCTGTTTTACAAACACATAGTACTGCACACCTTTTTTCGCCTGAAGTTCTACAGTACATACTTAAGGCCCCGAACATATCATATGGGAACCCCTTTGGCCCCTAAGTATACACTGTGTCCATCGATCCTTGAGTTGAACCAGGCAAGGCCAGCCTGTGTGAAAAACTTATCTCCATCCAAGCGAGGGGAGATCTCAACCATGTTGGTCAGCAGCCTATGCTAGCTTGCAGAGCTGTGCCGCACGAACAAGAATACCACCATGCATCGACGAACGTAATTGGGCCCCTGCTTGTAAACAGAACTATCCTCAATTGAATCATTATCATCGTCGTCGTCATCATCGGAGCTGGATAGCCCCTTAGCAGAGTTTGTCTCCCCTTGTTGTCTCTTTTGCTCTTTGAGAGATATGCGTCTCACTGCACATCACACTCAAAGGTAAGCAGCCTACCTGGTATGATGCATACACCTCAGCGCAGGCACGTTGCACATACACGAGGCTACCCAAATGATGGTACCTGGCTGGGCCTGTAGCATAGCATGGCTCCAAACAGGGTCCCAGCAAAGGGACCAGTAATTCACGTTGACAACGCTCTATGATGTAGGGGCTAAGTCTTTCAGCACGGAAAACGAGGTCGTGGCCAGGATGGCAGCAAAGAAAAGGATGAGGAAGTCAAACCGCTGCAACAGCTGTGCACCGAGGTACACGAAAAGAAAGCGCCTACAGCTCAACTCCTAGCGAAACAGCTGTCGAATGGAGGGGTTCTCAAAACAGGGCAGAGGGCCCCTTAATGTAGGGATGTTTTGATAAACTCTCAAACGCGTTGCCAAGGCAGCTGCAGGATCACAGCGCCGGCAATGCCGTAGTTTAGAACTTGCGACCTTTGCAGCACTACGAATTGCCATTCTGCGGAAGACTTGAAATCATTGCTGGTAGTAAGAGTCGGGCTGGCGATCACCAGTCACTTTAAAGTAATCGAAAATTACCTGGAGCGCTTCGCGAGGACCCATCAACTACAGCCGTTTGTCAGGCAACACAAGCCACGGCTGCGATGAAAACAAAGAGATTGTCGACGGAGAGAGAATACTCGATCACGTAGCACGCAAACCTGGCATCGTGCCACCTCTAGACATGACCCAGTCCTTAATCGCAATCATTGCCAGTGGATTGCAGCGGCACGTTGCTTACAAGGAACCATTCGGCTCCGGCAACGACTCCCTGAGAGAGCGTGACGAACACGCCGAAGAGAAGCGCTCCGAGTATGCCCACTGCAAGGACCTGTGCTCACGCCACCATTCCCAAAGCATCAGCAGTATAGATGCCAAGTACATGCACAAACACCCTGTCCAAGCATTCTCCAAAGGGCTCCACATGAACCACAAACAAACACCATCCTTCACAAGAACCTCACCCCAGGGTGCAAAGTTCATCGGAAACTGCAGCCTGCCTGCATGTTCTGCCTGACGAGAACAAACTCAAATTGGCTCCAGCTCCAACAGGTGCAGTGGGGCAAACAAAGACGAAGAAAATCCTGCCTCTGGCTCTGCCAAAGTCTATCCAGCACACCTTTGCTCTCATGATGGCATCTGCAGATGGCGAAAAAGTCTGTGCACACCACCGAACGACGCTCAGTCTGAGAGAAGGACTCTGTGAGCCACTTGCATAAACCGTAGCTGTGCCTGTGGTAAATTCTACACTGCTCTTGCTGGACTGTGCTTACCCAAGGCCCCTGCCAGGCTCTGAATCTTCTGACGCCTCTCCAAAACTGGCACCACAAAGCGGAGAATCAAACGGAAAAGCAATCGGAAAACAACAAGGAAACTGGGCATCTACAGGGGGTCTATAGGGTGCTTATGCACTTCTACTGAAAGCGGTGGGCCTGAAGCGCAAGTCTTCGCCTCCTTCAAGGTTCACGTCTCCAGTCTGCTTCTCGTAGAAACGACAAATCTGCAAGAACTACGCTGGGATGGATTCCTAGGACCTCTAAATAGGACGGACCACCCCCATAGAAACAAAGCACAAAGGAACCAAGGGCTTCCTTAGACGGTCTGTCCCATCAGGGGGGGCCCTGGGAATCTACCTGATTTACGCGGCCGAGGCTGCCACGGCACATCGCATTGCACTGGCTGGCGTCGAGCCTGGGCTTCATGCAGCTGCAACACCGCCCTAGATGATGTGAGGATTTGGGTATCCCCAACCCGGATAATAAAGATCCCATAGGAATCATAATAGTCAGAGGGTCCTTGTTTTCAAGTCATGGCAACAAAGGCCTTGTCAACAAAAGCAAGCATTTGCTGTGCAAGCACATGAGCTACTGTCTAAACTCCTAGTATCCCCCTTAATATCCCCTATAGTAGTCCCCTATATAAGCCCCTTTACTTTAAGGAGTTTAGACCATGGCTCACATTGAGAGCATGGCAGCTCTGGCAGTCACAGCTGCAAGTGTAAAGGCTGCAAAGCGGCAAGGACCTGGCTGCAACAAAACTGCCTCCCACATTTGCCTGTGGAAGGCCCTAACCGCTAAACCCCCAACTCTGAACCCTCAACACTAAACTCTAACCTCTGCATACACCCTAACCCCTGAACTCCAGACCTAAACTCTAAACTCTAAACCCTAAACTCCAAACCCGAAATCCTGAACACCAAACCCTACACCTTAAACCCAACATGAGGTAGGGCACAGAGGATGAAGTATTATCAACCTTCAACCCTAAACCCTTGAACCCTTGACCCCAAACCCCTAAACCTTCAACCTTAAACCACTAAACCCTAAACCCTCAACCCTAAACCCTAAACCCTAAACTCCAAACCACAAAACCATGGCAGCCTCTGGCTCTGGGCTCGCCCCGTGGCCCAGAGGCCCGGCGCTCCACTTTCTCCTTCACTGGCTGTTATTGGGGTTACATTGGGGTTCTATTGGGGTTATATTAGGGTTGCATTGGGGTTACATTGGGGTTCTTTTGGGGTTATATTAGGGATATATTGGGGTCATATTGGGGTTGTATTAAGGGTATATTGGGGTCATATTGGGATAATGAAAATATAATCGAAACTACTATTGAGGGTTTGCGGTTTAGGGTTCTTAAGGGATTTGTAGGGCTGATACGGCTTATAGGGGGACATATTGAAGTCTATGAAGTGCAAGCTGGGGGTTCATAGGGATCTGTGGGGTTTAGGGTTTAGGCTCACATTGCTGGCGCAATATCACTGGGGATCATATGAGGGTTAAGGATTATGAGGGCACACCGGGAACGCAAGTCAAACATGAAATGGAAACAGCTGATATACTGGATATCTTGAGGTTTCAGGGTTAACTTGCTTGTAGTGAGTAGGAAATGGAGGAATGGAAAGGAAACCAAAAAAATGTAGCGAGCTTTGGGAATAGGTTTATCAAGGGTTTAGGTTTTGGGTTTAGGATTGCAAGTAGCGAATAGAAGGATGAATCCCAATATAGCCCCGAAATGATGCGGTAGCTTCTTCTTTTTATCGCTTTTTCATTCCCTAAGCAGAAAGTGCAACATTCCAAGCAGCATGCAAGCGAAACAGAAGTTGCCTGATGGAGACCGCTTGCACATGGCTTCAGGTGGATGACCCCAGGCTCAACTCCTGCATGCTGCGCCAGGTCTACTAGCTTCTGAGCAATGCCGGCCGGTCACACGCATCAGCGTCCTGAAATCATCACCAATGCCCTGCCTTGGTGTGCGAAAGCTGATGGATCCGACGTGCCGCCGTGTTGGCTGGCTGTGTGCAGCTGAAGCGCAAGGTTCTATCTAGCACAAGGCTTGCAACAACCTTGGCCACCTGGCATCAAGTGCTGTTAGCGGAAACTGCAACTTGCGAAGAGAGGGAAAAAAAGCGACGCGGACAGATGAGGCGATAGAGAGAGAGAGAGAGAGAGTGAGAGTGCGAGAGAGAGAGAGAGAGAGAGAGAGAGAAACAGAGGCAAGAACAGAGTGAGAGATACAGCGAGGAAGCGGGCGAGAGGAGAACACTGCAGGAACTTCTCAAAATCGGCCTGCTGCCACCCGACAAGCTGTCTCATCCATCACCTGACTGAGTGACATCCCAGTGGCTAAAGGACAACACAGGCAAGCAAACCACTGAGATTGCCAAACATGACTTTGCTGCCACCCCGGCTCTGAATTGCAGAAGCTCACACACCGGCAAGTCTTGATGCAGGCAAGGTGCGTCCCATCTTTTTTCAATCTCTTCTAACAGCAACAGACTGATTTTGAGAGCCGATAAGCAGACGGACAGGCGGATGCATTGTGTTCTGAAGAGGCTTCCTGCACACTTGTCATGTGTCATGTGATACGTGTCATGCTCTTCCGTGCAGTGCCAAAATCCCCGAGTTCGCAGCCATCGGCTGGCCATATGCCCCCGGGACAGGCACATGGTGCATTCCGCGACCGCCGGCCTCTGTAGGAAATACATACTCCTCACGATTGGCGCCCAATCTAGGTACAGTTACCGAGCCTTGCCAGCAATGGCAGTCTGTTGGACTAGCTTCCCTTGAGCATGAACGGCAAAGGCACTTAGCCGCGTAAAAAAAAAAAACAGCAAAATGCAACACTGCAGCCCTGCTTGGACGGCTCTTCGTGAGAGCTTCCAAGGTCCAGGTTTCTACCCAAATCATGACAAGGGCTGTGGTTACGTGCAGGTGGCGAGCATGAGCACTTTCAGCTTCCATTTCTACGAAAGCACCATTATCACAACCATCGTAACACTTCTGTGGCACTGGGGCACCGTGGAGGGGAGAGGCGAAAGTTCTGCTCATCTTTGAAAGCCAACTTCTTGCAACCGTGGACCGCTCCATGCTAATGCTGGGCTCGGCCACATGTGCGCCATCAATATGATCAAGCCTATGGGCAACCTCGTGATCAGGTAGTAGTGCCAGGCCAACGGCCCTTTTTGTGAGATGTGCAAAGCAATTCCACATCGGCGGGAGCTGGAGGCCGGATGCCGTGAACACCAGAAATGTGAAGCATTGTCAAATCCCAAGTCTGACTTTGCAGCAGATGCACCAGCCTTTTCGAGCTTCACCAGCCATCACTCCATCAAAATGGAGCGCCAGGCCGTCTTTGTTAACTTTAGGTCCAGATCCAAGATCAGCTGGTGAACAAAGAATCCGCTGGACTTCCGGCTTCAGGACATTGCACCTGCTCGTTCCCAGTTTGCAGCTTCAGTGGTGGATCCACAATTCCAGTCTCGACAATTTGCAGGAAACGAAGTCAAAAAGTCTGAGAGCATTAGGGTCCGAAAGCGATCCGTTTTGCAGACATGGCGCCACGTACCAAATCAGAACGGACACTTGTCCTTTATGCATGCTGTGCCTGCTGAGTCCAACCTGAACGGGATCTGGACTGGTCTTGACTGCGCATCCTCTTAAGCTACAAAGCCTTCCTGAAATGAGAGACTAACAGAAAGTACAAATCAAAACCGTAGTTTCCATTTTTTTGCACTATCCAATTATGCCCATTATAACAATTATACGCATTATACCTATTAAATCCATCATACCGTACCCATTATGCCAATAGATGCCTATCGCAGTGTGTCTGGCGCCGGCGGAAACCTTCAGATCCAAGGACTTCCTCCAGGAAATTGTACTCCGCCTTGAAGCGCTCCTGTGTCTTGCTGGGGGGTCTGTGGGGAATCATGGGAGTACATTATATAGGGATTAAATAGGGACTATATTCCCTTATTCCCTACTAACCCCCAACCAAGGTATGGGTTTACATGCTACAACATTGGCTACTTCTTTACAAGACGCACTGCTTTGTTGAGCAACATTAGCATTTCAACCTCTGCATGGCCTTCAGGTCGTCCAGAAGCTTCCCATGCTGGCACAAGGTAGTGCGAACACCCCGCGCATTGTAGCGCGGGAAACGCAAGGAGCTTGGGAAAGGGCGAATCTGAAGGAAGTCTGTGAGGGTCCGCCAGGCCTCATGAGTGCTCAGCTTTAGCTGCTCGACAAAAAGGAGACGATGACCCAAGGATTCTTGCCACGCTTGCCACTTTCCTGCCAAAGTCACCTAGATGGTGCGTTGAGGGCCCCAAACCATCAATGAAAAGGTCCCTGAAAAAACGCAAGACTAAAGGTTAAGGAGTATCCTAAATTACCACCCAGTAACGGAAGCATCATCTTCCAGCTGCTTTCGCACGGCTTCTGCAAGCTCATGGTCTGAGGGCTTGCTTTGACCGTACATACGGCGTTCGAAGCGATCAACGGGATCACAAACTGTGCAGACAACCCTCATGTTGGGCATCTGCTTCATTGCAAGCCTCAGCAACTCAATGTTCCACATGAAGGGTTGATACAATCCAACCACTTTCGAGTCGCCAGATTTCTGGCGAACTTCCATGCGGAAGCGGTTCAATCGCTCTACCTGCGAACGAAAAGGCAAGGTTTGCCTGCCCAGTTCCACCATGAAGAAATCCTCATCAACATTGAATACCGAGAGATTTGTAAATTGGATTTCAGTGTGCTGTGACAAAATCCTGTGAACTGAGGTGCTACCACACCCATCCATTCCAATAATTGCAAAATCCAGCTCCAACTGGCCCCAATGAAATACCTCGCGGGTTGTGACAATTTGCAGATGAACCCCTGGAGCGGCTAACTTCGCAAAGAACATGCGCGCAATGTGTGTTTCTACGTCGTCCGCGGAGCATTCAGATGGCACACATGCAGTGGAGCTTGTCACATCTGTCTCCAAATACCAATAACGTCCACCAGAATTCCAGCATACCATGATCTTGTAAGAAGCGTCATCGAAAATCATTTCTAGCTCCCGGACTCTTCCACCTTCACGTGTCCAAGTGGTGAGCTGCTGCGCAGAATGCTTCCAGCGGTGGAGTTCTTTCGCTGACAAAGACTCTTCGCCCTCGGGTGATGGCAGGCTGTTGTCATTGGCATAGACTCGAGCAAATGATAATGGCCGGAAAAAGTCTTGATAGCCGGCCTTATTTGCTGCAGTGCCAAAAAAACTTCGCTTGTTTTGGCACCTGGATGTACATGCATGCTCATTGGATCTGGCACACATACACACACCCATGCCAAAACCACTGAACGCAGCAGGATTTTGCTGCAAGAACACAATCAACCTCTTTGTTGTGCCATGCTTCCTTTCAAAACCACCTGAAAACTTTGGCTGCCACGAGGCATTCCACTCAGAGACGCATTTCGAAACGGATTGACAGGCCTCCGTGTCACCTGAGCTGCAGTTTGAACTTTGCTTACGCTTTGTAGTTTTACCCATATCCCCGCGACGTCCTTTCTGACAATGCAAGCCGTCATGAATGGTAAACCACTTCCAGCAGTCAATGTGGGGCCGATAGTCTACACGACATGCTTTCCATACCATTGCGACAGTGGGAGCTTGTTTCCGGGAACTATCTGCAAGCAGGCTGCTGCAGTCTGAAAAGCCTTGCGACAGCGAAGCCAAAATGGGCAGTAGCCATTTTGACGAAGGCGCAAAACACCAGCACATCTCACCTACTGCTCTAACCGGAAACCACCATAGTAACTAAATCCACACGCTCCTGCGACATGAAACAAACCTGCCTTCCATGCCAGAATTTCCTCTGTCTCAATATTGTACAAAATGTAACCGCACAGAATCCTGGCGGTATGATCTGGCATATTCCCTGCCACAATACATGCATCTGTCCAAACACACTCGGATGTGCAGTTCTGCAATGCAAAGAATAATTAGATTGCATCACAAAGAAAAAAACCACACATGGAACCAGAAATGCCAAAAACTGATTGAATTACAATGCATCATTTCCGCTGCGTGACATCCTTTCCGTGCAAAGAATCAGACTCCACCGAATTCGCACAAATTCAGTTACATGGCCATGCATTACGAGGCATTTCATGTCTGATGCCCCAATTATTGGCACCAAAAAGTTGGACTTACATGAAAGGCTCCTAATACAGGAGCTAACCGAATAAATCAAGATAGGCTGCGGAAAAAAAAAAAAAAAGGAATTCAAGGCTCGTGAACACCAGCGTATTATTGCGATACGTTGCACGGAAGCAACTCCCATGACTACTTGCACGAAAGTGGATGCTGGTAGATTTGGCAATACCCACCCCGTGCTGTTTCCACTACGCAGGCTGAGCATGTTCCCCAGTCAAATCTCATTAAGACAAAGAATCAAAACTTGGCACCGCGGCACCTTTGGACATCGTGGGATTTGGGTGCCTGTACACAGCAGCTTTTTCTGCAATGTACCAACATAACAGTAGCAGCTACAACACGAAATACAAACTCTTTTCCTTTGAAAGGAAAATGGAAACAATGCACACTGTGCACTTGAGGACGGAATGCAATTTCAACTCAATCTTGTTTTGCCAAAACTACTCCATGGCACAAGCCGGCCTAGCTGGATGAGGACTCATGTTTTATATATGCTGGATTTGTGCACATTTCTTATTCTCACAAAGCTTCTGGTAGGCACACCAAAAATCAAATTTCAAATATAAGGATATCACATCCAGTTCTCACATGATATGTTCATCCAACTCCATCTCGAATATAATATTCCTCATCGCACAAATACATAATATTCAAAGAAAAGGACCGGAGAATCCCACATGTGTAGCTTAACCTAGATTTAAATAAGATATTATTAGGATAGCGTCGCCCGACGAAGAAAGTGCGATATATGTCAGAAGATAAAAACATTAACCCAGGCTTAATTAAGTGTGTTATTCCCATAACACAAACCTCACAGTTATATAGCTTATCCAACATAAGAACTTTGCGTACATGACACAAACACATGTTCACGAAGCACACTCACAACTTCACTCGCTTTTTCTTTTTTTTGGAAAGCTACAAAACATGTGAGGTCGATGCGTGCAGAACGTGCAATCAATCACTTCAGGGGACAAGCAGCCTTGGACTCAGCCGTGCCACTTGTGTGCATGCAGCTAAAGCGCTTCACAGCTGACCATGCAATCCAGAAGAACCAACAAGTTATCGAGTGGATTGAAAGGGAACTCAGCATCCTTCTTGTTTGGCAAAACAATTACAATCTCCAAGCCAGAGATGTCACCTACAACATTGTGGCCATACATAGAGGCAACAGCCCGAACTCTGGACATTATCAAGCGTGCCTGATCGAAGATACACAAGAGTATCTTACAGATGACGATGTGTCAGCAAAAATTCTACGCCAAGCTGATCGCAGACTCATCAGCCAAAATTTTTACCTGGTGTTCTGCGTCAGAGCTGAGTGATCTCAGGTGGGGAAGGTCAAGCCTCCGTGATGGGATGAGAGTTCACCTCTCCATGAGCCTGATCGTAGTTTTTCACCTTGGCCACAGGAGCCGCGGGGTGCGGCCTTCGCAAGATGCAGAACGCTTCTTACTAGTTATTTGGGTGTAGGTGTTACCTCCCCGGTTGTTCCTGACGTCCATAGGAAGTGGTGGCTGTAGTTGCTGGCGCCTGCTATGGCAGTGCGCTGCGAGGCGCTAATAGGGTGGCCTGCGCTAGGCAAAGTCCTGAGTCTCTGACAAGGATCGAGCCGCGTCCAATAACAGATGTGGAAGGAGTGTGCGGTTGTTCGCGCACGATTCGGGGGAAAGAGATGTCAAGAAGCAGTAGTGTGCCTAATGAACCCCGATCAAGGACGTGCACCCTTTCCCCTCGCATCTCTCTGCCTGCCACTGCTGCCGTGTCATTGGCATGTCGCTAGCTTGGCTGGCGCGATGGAAGAATTCTGCAACATCATGCTGCCTTGTGGGCTCCCTCCAGCCACGCATCAAGACCTGGAAAGTGAACGTCTCTCTCAGCAGTATGGGCCGTCTACCATGGACAATGGCTTGCTTGCTGGACGCCATCCTTTTCAACGAATCTTCAGTATCCTGCAGGTGCTGGCACGCATGGAGCAGGGAGAGGACAGTGGAGTTGATGTAACACGCGTTAGATACTGGGGGGGATTTTGCAGTTTGGTCCTAGTGTTGGACACCAATACCAAGCCGATCACCCAAGAGGTCATCAACACGCTCACCTTGATGGACCAGGCGCGCAAGGAAGATCCTACAATCCTGTGTCAACTCAAGGCTCTCAGGCGAGGACATGAAAGGAGAGTCAATTGCCCCGAGAGGGCAACAGGCTCTAGCCCTCCATCAGGGATTCCTGAAGATGGACGGGTGCGCAGCGCTCCAGCTCATAGGGCAAATCTGCGCAGGGAGCGTCAGCGACAGTCCAGGAAGGCCGACAGAGCCAGGGAGGCAGTGTACGGTCGCCGTACACCAGCTTGGACTGCGCTTGATCCCACCTTATGTAGTTCCACAACATCGGCCCTTCTGTGATCCACTGTGCTTTTGCCGCCTCTGTCATACTGGCCGGTGTCTCTTGCATCTTCTTGAGCCTTGCTCCCAGCTCCTGCATGAGAAGCCTGAACAAGCAGGTTCGGAGGTTTGTCTCCACTTTGCCTTGGTCCTTGAGTGCATTCCACTACTTGGACGCCTTGACCAGCGGCACGAGTATCCCGCGCGGCGCTGTCGCCATGTGCATGAGGAACATCTTCTCCTGCCTGATCTCTGCAAGCTCTTCCTGTCAAAGGCACAGCTTCGCCAGCGCAAACATCGTCTCCTCGGTGTCCGTATGACTCTGATACAGGATGGGCCCCGGTGTACTGCCTTGGATTTGCCTTTGCCCTTGCCTGGGCGGCCTTTTCCGGACGCTTTCCGTTGTTGCGCTGGTTGCTGGCTTGAGTCCTGTCTTGGTCTCTTGTTCGGATTGGGCGTTGTGTCTCTGGCCTCCAGCCCTGGGAATAGATGCCCGAAAATTGCCTGTAGGTCGCCCATTGTCAATGAGGTATCGCGCTAGGCAGGCTTGATATACTACTACACATGTCATGGCATGATTGGAACCACCAAAAATGGAGCCGCCAGGCTGACGGCACTCTTTCACAAGCAGCTGAGACATATAACTCATATGCCAGTTCACCTCACACATATTAGCAACCAGCGTCTTCGCTCCACTCATGACCTTGCACATCCTGTCATCAGAGTTGCGGAAAGAGCAGCTAAGCAGATCCAGACGACGGAGGCCTTGAAAACGCACTTCAAAGCGCATGAGGCAAGCCTTGGCCCGATAATCTGTCAAGGCGAACAGAGTCGCGCAAGCGCTACACGCAATAGCTCACGCCGAACAGGAGCCCGAGGAAGTGGACGTAAGGCCGGATCTTGTTGTCAAGACTGTGGGTTTAAGACTAAGTATAAGTCCGCCTTGATTAAACATTGCATACAGAAACATGGCAGAGAGAAACGTCCCCAATTGGAAGCAAGTTGACAGGCTTGAGCGTGCGCGAGACGGGCTGCCAATATGTCGTTGGTGTAACCACGACTTCGACACTTGGCAGAATCTGCAGAAGCATATCTATTGGACGAACTGCCATGACAAGCTGCGTCCACAGGCAGCCAACCCACCTGAGTTGGCCCCGCCACGACTATTCGTGAAATACAACCTAAAGCCCAGCTGCAGCAGTCCGTAAGGCCGTAAGGCCAGTCGAAGAGCTTCCGGCTGTCAGCAGGCTCAGTGAGGCCACATTGGCCACGTCTCCCCACCAGATACTGGAAGCAGAAAAGTGGCTAAGAGAAGAGCTTAAGGACCACAGCGCCTTATGCAGGAGTGGACAGCCAAGAGAGGAGGCACGAAGATACACATGCAGGTCAGGCTGCGGACCTAGCTAAAGCCAAATGCCTGAAATACCAGGACATGGTGGACTACAGCAAGGGCTGCAGGTTCTGTGGGGAACCACGGTATGCAGACAAAAGAGCTGCCATGGCACACGCACAGAACTGCCAGGTTCTCTTTCAGATAGTGTTCCTACAGATACTGCAGGAAGAGAAGACAGGCCCATGCCTTGGACTGAACAGCTGCACTGATTGAGATCCAAGCCGGAGAGGTCGTTGACATGCGCGCGGCGTCCGACAGTACGGATCTTACCTTCGATCAAAGAAGGTTCTTGGCAAAGCGCTGCGTGATCTGCAAGCGGCACCTGCCGGACCCAAATCCCTAGAGCAACATATCAAGAGGAGACATCCGAATGTCAAAGTGACCGAAGCTGATCCCAAGCCAGGCTGCAAGCGCATGGTGCAAGTTACTCTGGAGGTACCTTCGCACGCAGCTGGTTTTGGGCTGATTTTGGCACCCTGAAACAGGGCCCTGCAAGCGTGCTGTTTTCAAGGTTTTTCGTGACCGAATGAGTCTGCGTACTATCTTTTCTTTGCGACAATAGAAGTATATTCATAGATTTAAAAAACTTACCAGTCAGGCATGATACTGGCCTAAGTTAAGTTTTCCCCTACA
>CAJNIZ010014336.1:0-31385 GCA_905231905.1 Symbiodinium pilosum
CCTTCTTCCCTACTACGAACCAGTAAGGCTAGCCCTGCAAAAGCGCATTGACATCAGGAACCCCCTTTGGGTTGAAGTCCCGCCTACTGGAACTTACGGGACATCTAGAACCCTGGCTTACGGGGTCTTAGTAGGGAATACCGGAATAGAATCTCCCTGTATAATATATTTCCTCACCCTAAACTCCGCAGCAAGCTTCTTGCAGGTGATGGTTAGTTAAACTGCTAAAACTGGTCTTTAGGGGCTTCGAACAGCTTGTGGAGGAGGGCCTGCTTTGTTAAGAAGGTTCAGGGTTGGGGTTTAGGGTTTGGGGGTTTGGGTTTAGGGGTTGGGGGTTTCGGATTATAGAGGCTTAGGATTTAGGGGTTAGGGTTTAGGGTTGGGTTTTGAATGGTTGTTCTGTAATTACGGTGTCTTGCCCTCAGGACAGCCACTTAAAGAAAAAATCGCAACAGGAACCAGCAAAAAGGCACGAAGCGGGACCCCGTGGGGTTCATGTAAACCCCAACGCACCTACCTACCACCCCGAGTAGGACCCAACTCCCTAAATCAATATTCCATTCCATGCCCATGCCCCGGCCCCAAGCATAAGGTCCTAAACCCTGAGCCCTAAACCCCCAAAACCCAAACACGCTAAGCCCCAAACCCTAAACCCTAAATCCCAAACCCTAAACCTGAAACCCAACCCTGAGTCTTTGACCCCAAGAGCACTGAAGCCTGAGCCTTCACCGTACTTGGAGGGACAGGGGGATTTAGTAAGTGGGTAGATAGTAGGCTTTAGGGTTTAGGGCAGTGGGTTGCTATTTGACTCATAAGGAGTTATACGTACACTTTCTAAGTACTCTCACCCTCCAAGTACTGTCGGCGCCGAGCGGTTACCACTTTAAACCAATGGAGAATCAGATGGAAAAGGAAATGGAACGGGACATGGAAAAAGGGTTTATAGGAGGGTATGCAACGGAGATGGAAAAGGAAATGGAACGGGACATGGAAAAAGGGTTTATAGGAGGGTATGCAACGGGATTATGTAGTGTGCATGTTGAAGTCCGCTTTTAGTTGCCATAGACCAGTACCCTACCTGAAATCTAGCACCATAATATTCGCAACTATATTGGCCTTCACAGTCTGCACCCCCCTAAACCCTAAACCCCTAAACTAGTCCCAAGGTTCAGGCTTCGTGCCTCAACCAAGGCATCTGCGAGCGCCTGCAGGGTGATAGGCTACGCAACCTCGTGTGCTTTAGGAGATAGGGTGCATACCTATAATCTGGTTGTTGTTGCTTGGGTACTCTGCTGAGTTGGAAGACAACCGGGTACGGTTCTAGCGTATTCAGGCAAGTCGAGGAGTCCTTCCTCCAAAAGCTTCATTGAACTAGCACCCTCGGTTGAAATCTCCAAAATCCCTTCATAATTGCCGGAATCTCCTCGGTATCCTGCCTTAGGAGGCGTTCGTTTTTGAGACGCTTGGCAAGGGCATGATAGCCACTCATACCAGGGATAATGCAGGGAGCCCTATACATAAACCCTGAAGCATCAACCCAGGTTCCCTACATACGCGTGGGGGCCGGGCGCGAAATAGAGACCCTGAATATACTCTCATTCTTATACCGGGGACTCTCTCCCAAAAGGGCCCCAAATCTTTGGAAATTCCCATGTTCGTTTGGGTGAAGGTACCGTACTCCATCATCTGCCTCCAGCTGTTCAGGCCTCAGCAAGGACTAAGAGGGTACTCGGGTGGGGGCTTGGGGAATGAAATGTCGAAAAGAGTGGAAACTGGGATCACATCCGCAGTGGTCGAAAGTTGACATTTCCATACTCGTTCTGCTGTATCTATCTCGTCGTACGTGTTCCAGGTTGAGGGACCATCTCATCTTACCATGCTTGCACCAACTGACAAACTCCTATACGGTCTTGTTTTTCAGCACCTCAGTCCGGCCATGAATCTCGTTCTCCAAGCAACCGGCATTGAAACACAACAACGTTATGGTTTAGTGCTAAGGCGGGCATATGACGAAACACTTGTCACCGGTCGCAACGATAGTTGTCATTCTAAGAGACTACAGTATACAGCCCGAGTGTCTTACTGGGGGTTAGTACGGACTATGGGAATTCCCCCCCTCTACAATATATTCCCTTCTTCTCTATTAACCCATAAGCCCAAATCCTAAATCGCCTGGACTTGGGTTGAGTGTTCCAAGAGGGGGGGGGCGGCATCCATTAGCTTAAAGGGACGCCTTGCATTCTGGCGGGGTCCTGATACAGCTGTTTAACTGAAAGCAAAACTTCAGTTTCAAGGGAAACACCTTCATTCTAGAGCTTCCTGAGCTATTTAGCCCAAGAACATACCAGTATCCTACCAGGGTGCGGAATACAATGAAGTACTGCGCTTACTGTGTCTCAATTCATTTGCTTCCATGACAACCGCAAGGCACTTCCTAAGCAACAACCTGAAACACCCAGCGGAAATGAATCACAACAGCAATAGCAATACCCATGCTGGTCATAGTAACAGCATCTATCAACAGCAATGTCATAAAACGGTAATTACCTGAAAAAAGCAAAGCCATAGCAGTATTAGGTAATAATACTACTGGCACAATAGGAACATTCAACTTACCGGAAAGGCTGAAGTCTAGCTATTGACCCGTCAGAGGAAGGGTTCTCCCAGCAATCCCCACTCCCAATCATCACCTAAATAGTGTTCATCTTCTTTTCCACTTCCTAATGTCCCTACATAATACCCAGGATGGCCCAACCTTAAACCCTAAACCCTTTGTTCCAAACCCTAAAGCCTATATAACTATAGTGGCCTGTATTTCCCACACTCCAAACCTTTGGCGCTAGTGAGTTCAAGGTGGGTGCCGGACGCGCAGCATCCTGGCCTCCAGTTTCAGTCTTGATGGAGGTTTAGGGTTTAGGTTTTAGGGGTTTAGGGGTGTAAGGGTTAAGGTTTTGGCGCTTGCAGGGCTCGGACGGCATAGCAAGGCTCATTCCGGTTCAATCCGGGTTTAGGGTTTAGGTTTTAGGGGTTCAGGGTTTAGGGGTTCAGGGTTTATTGGTTCAGGGTTTAGGTTTTAGGGTTTAGGGTTTAAGGGTTGAGGGTTTAGGTTCTAGGGGTTTAGGGTTTACGGGTTTACGTAGGGTTTTAGGGGCTTAGGATTTTGAGGGTTTCTGGGTTCAGGGTTGAGGGTTCAGGGGTTTGGGGTTTGCGTAGGATGGGGTGAATAAAGACTATACGGGGCTTCTACGGGAATAGTAGGAAGTTTGTTGGATTGCGGTCAGAGGCTTCAGTCAATTGTAGAACTGTTCTTCGACGCTTTTGGGGGGTCTCTCAGGAACTGTTCTCACCAACAGCACCTCTCCCGAAAGTTTCCAAACACTGACGAATTTTGAATGACCTGCGAATGCTGTAGCACCATATTTCCCATAGGTTTCAGGCATATGCGGGCATAATGGGGGTTGCCCAAAACTAGGGGCACGTGGGCAGGAGATCTCCATGATGAAGATTCAAATATATTGTGGTCTACATTGGGGTTCCCCCTACGCCTTCACAGGCTGAAGACCTGGGTAGGGCCAAGGGACCGAAAAAAGCAAAATGTAGGTAACATTTGCAGAATCTAGGGCCCAATGTACGTCTCATTTTTATACTTGGATCCTTAGGAATGATAGCTAATGACCCACAAGGTCCATTTAGGACTACCGGGGGAGTGGGCATCAGGGAGAGAAGCAGCAAAATTTGTTTATGGCTGTTCATCCAAGCGCATGTCGAAACTCCAGTTCACTTGTCTTGCTTGGAGTTGGGATGTGGCATGATTGGAACGCATTATGTAGACACCGAATCCTGCAAAATAAGCAACCGCTGTAAGAATTCCAAACTCCGGCGCTGTGGATTTCTGCTTGCGAAATTTGAAGCTTGCGAAAAGCTCGCCTTCTCTGAGCTCATGGCCCGTTGAGTCCATCTTGTTCTGCACTCACAACCACCACCTGAAGAGCTAGTTTGGACCAAGCTGTTTCTGGGAGGGGGGAATGTGGGAGCTTGGAGGGCAGAGCCCTGCGCAATTACATTCCTGCAGACAACAAGAAGATAGGAAGTGTTCAGGGTTTATGCCTTGGCATGGTTGCTGCCATGCAAACATGTACTTCGACGGCCATGCAAGGAGACTGGGGTCCGGCCTCCATTGCCGCGACCTCAGCACATAAGCCACATGTTGAAGGGCGAGGGGCATTGAAAGATATGTGTATATGCGTACAAAGGCTAGCGATGCCCCAAGGAACATCATGCAAGACTCTTGAGGACTGTTAACGAAACTAAGGCCACTCGAGGCTTGCCTGGAGATACGGAGTTCGTGCTTAGGCAGAAAAAAACACTTGGCACCGGCCATACATTTTGAAGAATTCTCTCCCTGTGCGAAGCTTGACCATCTTGATAAAACAGGCGAAATATTTTGCCCCGGCAGTTAAGGATCATCGCTGTAAGACTCATGCTTGCAGCTGCCCATGCGCTGTCTTTCAACCTGCTCCCTTGTGTTCGCAGTGAACTGTCTAGTCGTCTAGTCACCGGCAAAAAGGGGGGGGAAGCTAGGGCTATGCAAGAAACTCTTGCCAAAGCACCTAGCATGCACACCGCTTGACATGTCGGATCGCAGTGATCTAGACTCCCCTTGCATGAAGAGGTCTGTGTAGACCTTAAAATACCTCAGAATTTTGTGTGCAGCCGCGCAGAGAAACTCTGCCCTGACACTTGCGAACACTTCTCCCGCATTCTGCATGGCCCGTCTTTGCCGGGCATCATGGCTGATCCTGTTACCCAAGCCGCACAACACCTTTCCCCCAGAAGACGCGGCAACCCTATGAACCAGGATGTCCCCCAGCTCATATCAAACAGCCTTTGGTTGGGATGGGGACCTCCTGCAATCGACTGATAGTATGAACGCCAAAGACGGCTTTACTCTGGACCCGTGGATCAGGAAACCGTCGTATATGGACCTACAGATCAGGAAACCCACGTAAAAGCCAAACACTTTCAGTCCCTGAACCCTAAACGCTAGGGTCAAGGCAAGTTGGTCCATCACAGCATGGCGTTCAGCACGCCTTGCAAATGGGTGGGGCGTGGTCCCATAGTTTTTACAAGCATAACAGCAATAATAATACCAACAATGATGAAAATACTCGAAAAATGACATTCAGACTGTTGAAGTGAAACATATACTGCTACTAGGAACTATATCTATACTGGTAATACTAGTATCTACAAGGTACAAGGCATCGACATTGAGAGGAGGGGAGGGGCCCTAAACCCCAAACCTTATTTACGCTAACCCTCTGCCGCGCAGAAATACCAGTAATGGAGAATAAGGAGCATCGAAAATAAAGTGGGACCTACCATATCATTCAACTTTGGGGGTTGGAATAGAGAACCACATGGAATGTCAAAAGGAACATGAAATGGAAACTGGCTTCATAAAGAGCATTATACGGATTGGCTGAATACTTTGCGCCACATCAATTACCAAGACCTCACCAAAGTTGACATCCACAGTGAGCCCATTGGGAACATCAGCAAGAAAACAGCAAAGCTGTGCCACCTCCACTGGTTTGGTATACTCGATGCAGTAGGTACCACTTTTTTGCTGCAGGCTTGCTGAGGTCCACGCCCCCTAATATTCAAACCCCCATACATCCCTGTTATACGTCCTACTCCCATGCAGCCTCTTGGCCAGCGCTGTCTCTGCCACAACGAAGCCGTCTTCCAGGCCAACGTCGATCTGGCGCTCTTGCTTGGAAAAGAAGGTTCTAAAGGGGGCCCCACAGTATTCAGATGGAGGCCGTGCAAAATGAAATGGGAACTAGGGTCATATAGTAGGGATTTGAGGTGCTAAAGCTAAGCTACCAGAAAAAGGAAACCTTAGTGTTTACTCTGTAAGTCTGTAAGTATTGTGGCAGCACTTGGGGGGCTTTCTGGGGCTGCTGGCACCAGAACAGAGTTGATTCGCACGTTAGTCAGGTATCCACATTACAGTGACTGCATTTAAGGTCCTTGACAGCAACTCAGCAGGGTCACAAGGCTTCCACAAGCCTAAGTCGTGAAGCCGACGAAGAAACGCAGCCCTCAACAATCAAAATCCCCAAAACTCAAAAACATCCTCCAAATCCTTCAAGACTTAGTGTCCAAAATATCCTGTTGTAGGCTGTTTTTGGAAGTCCCAATGGATCATGAGGCCTTAATCCAGCCCTGCGTTCTGAGGGGTTCGCGGCTTCCAGGATCGCTTCCTGGATCTCTGCCTTGCAAGAAGCAGAGTACAAACACTCTTTAATGGTCGTCTCGGATTAGGTTTCAGGGCCAGGACGGAAAGAGGTTATGCACAGCAGCCCGCCCTATGACTGTTTAAGAGCAAGGCCCTTATTGAGCAAAATGTTGCGACAACTCGAGCAATTTCGCGCATTTTTCGGTGACCCAAGAGAAGGGGACGGGTGCGGGAACAGTGTTTTTGGGCTTTGGGGTGTGGTCAGGGTGTGGGGTTTGGAGAGGCTTTGGATTTAAGATGATTTGAGAAGGCGGCGCTAGGCAATCCAAGGTAGCTGCTGCATATGAGCCCTTACACAGCGAGTGAACCGCAAGTGAAGAAAGCTTCCAGTATCCAGACGTTGAAGGCCTGGGATTCCTCTCATAGTGCCTCGAAAACGCTACCTATGCTAGTTAGTTTTCTCAGGTAACCCCACCCCCTAAATCGACCCTATAATTGTAAGTGTAATATGACCAGAATGAAGTTTTCTTTTTGAAAGTTGGTTACAAAAACAATTTATGAATCACAACACCGGTGTCCATTTCGTTCTGGTGCTATTCGGGTTTCTCTATTTGCTAGGCAATGGTCTGAATCTAGTCCTGCCCGCAGCTTCTACAGCTGCTCCTGTTGAGCCTGGGGTCCCTATGACTGTTTACCTTCACCACCATAGGAATCAAGCAGCGCTGCTAAGAATTGTTGAGGGCCCAAATTTTGGAGAGTGCGCACAATCTGGCGCAAGCTGCTAACCTTTAGCCATAAACAACTTCGAACCCTTGGAATGCGCCAAGCGGAAGGCGCAAAGCTCCACACACTTGATCCCAGAGCACTTGAAGATTCTAGGGCACCTGGTTCTGGGGTGACTGGGGTTATAGGTTATCTTCGAGCCTAAATCCTCTGAACTCCAGACCTTCAAGATTTGGTTAGGTGTGGCGGAGGATCCGCCTTGGGTTTTGGGATTGTTTAGGCGCGGCATCAAGACCAACTGAAATAGTAGTTTCTATACACATAAGGGGGGGGGGTGCAATATAGACCCCCACATATATGATAACCCCTTCTAAACACAAAAAGGGACGGCACCCCTCAATATGCGCCTCAGTGCCATCCCTGGCCACCACCTCCATTTTGGCGGCGGCCTCTGCACCATAAGCAGCAGAAGGGCTCTCAAAGTCATTTCAAAGCTTTCAGCCCCTTATCCCAAGCGAGGAAAGAAGGAACTAGGTAAGCGCTCTTTCTGGGATGATTCGTTGGGGCAAGGTATGAACTAGTTCATAGGTCCCCCGTGATGGGAATTTCTGAAACTGACCTCATATTTTCCTCCATGTACATATCCCTGGGCTGAGAAATCACCTATTATGGAATCATGGACCGAGTCTGTTCCGCTCACGCCTGGAAACCCCAACCTTTTGAACCGACGAATGTCCAAAGTCGGTTGGCGCCGAAATGTAGAAAGGGCTTGTACACCCATTCCTCGCAAGGATCCCCAAAACAGCCGAACCGTCCTAGGGTTCTATGATGTTGCAAGGCCTACCTTGGAAAATTGACAAGGACATGTGCGTGTGCCGAGGCCTTTTGCCGCTCTTGAAGGGTTCCAATGGATCCTGGTGCTTGCAACCTGGGCATTCCTACTCCTTGGCTGTGTAGTAAAAATTCTGTATGACCCCAAGTACCTGATACCTTGGGAAGTACAGAGATATAGGGTAGTAAGGGTATGCAGGATTTCTAGTATCAACAGTCAGGGCTGGAAAGTTGTGTAATCCTGGCGTGAGGTTCGGACCTACAATCGAAATGACCTCAGGGGGGAAACAAAACAGCATCGCGGGTGACCTGAACAGTCCTCTCAGATGTAAAAACCATATTTTGGGACATGTGTAGCTTCTTTGGCAATCTAGGGGTACCTTCAGAAGCCCTTCGCTATACTTCCAAGTTCTGCCCCTACTTGAACTCTCCCCTGTTGATCGGCAAACAAAACAGCACACAGTTCTGCTAGGCGTTTCCCTAATAGCCATGCCCAATGCTTTGCTGAAAAGGCATCTTGGTGCTTTAGATGTTGGCAGCTCCAAGAGTGGAGACAACAAGTTGAACAAGATATAAGCAAAGGCTGACCGGCATCCCAACCCCCTGACAATCTGACATTCAGGAAACCCTCTAGACTCTACACTTGTTCTAAAAAAGGTCTGGAAAGCTCATGCTTCAAGTCTAGTATATTGCAATTTCACCAAAGGTACTGATAGATTGTGTCGCAATCCTCCAACTTTCTGAAGAAATGCCTACCTAGGCCAAGAGTGTTGTCGTCGGATATCTAGAACGCACAGCGCTCCTGCGCTGTCTCACATTGGCCATTCATTCCACACGATCGTGCTCCAATTGAAGGGGAAACGCTGTTGTGGCCATGCAAGCTTTTCGTCTGCGATGGCATGGAAATTGCCGGGGTAACATCCAGTCTGTTCAGCAGGTGACCGAAAACCCTAAAACCGTCAGTCCGGACAGTCCAACCCCCAAGCCTTGAACTCGAAACAAAGCCTGAAGCCTGTTAACTAAGCGTCCGAAGATGTCACCTTCATACCCGAGGCCAAAAACCCCTGGACTCTACAGACGCTTAAGGTTTGATCTTTTGTAAACCCTACGGAACCAACCATCCTTAGCCCGGAAAATGTCAGCTGATGATGGTTGGGGCCCAAGCTCTTGCAAAGCCACCTGTACGGCTGCCAGGCCCTGCAAAAAGACCAGCTCAACACTCAAAACCTAATAAGGACATGTGGTAGTTGTTTAAAAGACCTGTCCCCAAAATGGCCATAGGTTCCCTGTTTGGTTAGGATCCCCTTTTAAGGAAGTGTATTCCCAATGGTCCCTTCTTTACAAGGACCTTTAGAAAAAACCCATATGAAAACATATTCCAAATAGCAGCAGGATGCGGCAGCAGTGCGCCTAATTCTGATACTAGGTATCACCCTAAACCCTAAAAGGTGTCATGGCTTAAAACATGAAGCTGGCATCTGACTTTAAGGTGAAATCCCATGGGCACACTTTGTCCACCCTTGGGCCCCTGGAACTGGAGCCCTCATTGAGGAACCCTGCATGAGATGAACAGTTCCAGTTGAGTATTAGAGTTTAGGGTTTAGGCTAATTCCCATGTTGGCGAACCTCTGGGTTGTGTAGGAGTGTCAGGCGGGTGGGGCTTCAAGTTCAGAAGCTCAGGAACAAGGCCTGATATTCATGTGTAAACCCCTATGTAAACATGTTCATACATTTCAACCTGTGTATATATGTACGTGCATTATGTACCTTCACCCCACCTCCAAGGCTAGAAACCCAAAACACTGCTTTGCGCGAACTCGTTATGACCTTCAGGCACGAGATGGAGTTGCTTAGGACCCGTGGCCAAGGATTGCGTCAAAGGCTCGGGATAGCTAAGGAATCTTAGGGGGCCCCGATATTTTTTGTGGCTTTATATGGGTTATAAGGGTCCTGGACCCAAAACCCCAAAACCCCATATATATGTATAGATATATATATATATTTCGACGTAGGATACATAGGGCTTTACTGCTGGGAGTTTGGGGTGGCTCCGTGGATCTCGGTGTCCAAGGCTGAGCTTGTTTGGCGCCTCTGCCATATGAGCTAGTTAGTCTAAACTCCTATTATCCCCCTTAATGAGCCCTATAGTCGTCCCCTATATAATCCCCTATATAACCCCCTTTAAGGACTTTTGATTATGGCTCATATAAGCCTCTTTCTCAGACAGTCAGACAGCCAAAGCCTCGAATTCCGAACAGCGGAAGCAGCAAATGTGTCAATCTAGCACATGAGCTGTAGTCTAAACTCCCTTACGTGGGTTATACAGGGGACTGTTTTCCTATTATAGTATAGGGCTTACTAACTAAGGGGGATACTTGGAGTTGTTGGGAATGTCCCAAACGCCCTGCAACTATATGCCAAACAGACCGTCTCAATTGCAAGGCAACTGTCCTGTGTGAAATGTTCTGAGAATCTGAAAGTCTGCCGCCTCAACTTGCCTAACATGTTCTTATGGCCGGGATCATGCAAAAAGAGTACAGCGCAGGGTTGTCATACATGGAACATGGGACAGACGAAGCCAATGCAGAAGCAGCTCCAGCAAATCCTAAGCCTGCAACCCTTTAAGCCACAAAGTGTGAACTCTGAAGCCCGAACCCCAAAACCCCAAACCATCCTAAATCCCAAGGGTGGCGCTTGCCTCTTCGTCCACTCCAGCAATCTTGGGTGTGGGTAGGATGAAGGATTAAAAGTTTGACCTGTGTGGATCCTCTTCCATGAGAACATCTGCAAGATACATTGCCAGAAGTCGGCGTAGAATGGAAGCTCTACATGTCATTGATCTGCATCCCTCACATTATGATGCAGCAGCCTCGATATCGGTTACTGTTCAGACAGCTTTCCCAAAAGAAAACAGGGCTAAAGCATGTCCTCTCTTGCAGAGCATGGTCCATTCTTATTCTGTCTGTCTTGGTCTGGTTCGAGGGTGGGGAGGCATGCATGAGCAAAGTTACAAGATTACCCTTTCAAATCCTAGTTGGACGAGGCTCCTCATTGATACTGGTTTACCGGCAGAGGAGGTGTGCCATCAACCTCTTGCAAGGCCCCCTTTGCACACTGGCCACCTTTGGTCTCCGCGACTCACACAGCAAGGCTTGCAGCCAAAAATGCGTCGAGCACCTTTTGGATGAATAGGCTGAAATCCTAAACCCTAAAGGTGGAGAGTTGGGGGCTTGTTGCCATTTCCCTGTATGCGCTTCATGCTCAAGCTGGCACGATTCTCCAGGAGAGCCTCTTATGTGTTGGGCCATACCGTCTCAGACATTCTAGCTAAAACGACCCAAATTCTACAAAGAGTTGTGCCCTAAAGCCCGAACTGAAATCCCAAACCCAAAACCCACATCCCCAAATCCCTTGCATCCAGAGATCAGTATCCAGGGATATGATTTTAAGACATGCATCAGGTACAACCTAAAGAAGCCACTCTGAGCCAGGAACGGACGCTTCCTGTATCGCCTGGCTAGAGCAGCTTCTCACACAAACCAACTTCATGAAACACCTTAAGAGAAGCAGCTAGAATCTATTCATAACACTGTTGCCTATATATCCCTAGGTCGCCCATTCTGAGAAGACCAGGTTTCTTAAAAAGGCAACCAGATGACTACTTCCCTGGGATCAGTTGTAAAGTTGAGCAGGTCCATCTTGCGGATCCCCTGTACCTTGAGGTGAAGAAATCTCACATACTGTAAATGTTGCTGGATCGGTCTTCTTCCGCCTCCACCATACCATGACTCCAAACGAAGAAATGTTTATCATGAACATGAGGGGATGGGGGAAATTAAGCAACGAAGCAAAGAAGCCAATAGATAGGCCTAGATGCAGTCTCTTTTGGATTTGCGACCCGCTTGAGTAGTATTGTATTTCTGCGGGTTC
The DNA here is from genome assembly GCA_905231905.1 of Symbiodinium pilosum. Lineage (NCBI taxonomy): Eukaryota > Dinophyceae > Suessiales > Symbiodiniaceae > Symbiodinium > Symbiodinium pilosum. The sequence continues at coordinate 11,729 of CAJNIZ010014336.1, forward strand.
GTCTTACTATACAATACTACACCCGAAAGGAAGTATCCTCACGAAAAACTAGTCACTTAGAGCCTAAGCTAAGTTGGTTTTCGGGCTTTCCTGATCAGCAATGCTTAGATGACCTGATCCTACTAGTAGCCGCACTATCAAGCCGCTCTCCAACCAAGACAGACCCTGCCTACGTGCTCTACACCGTTCTTAGCTACGAGGGAGGAGACCAACAGCAAAAGCCAGCCCAGGACGCCTTGAAAACTCTCGAAGTGATGTCGTATTATCCCTAAAGTTGTATAATCAGGATCCCTAACGACATGTATATTTATATACAGAACCCTAAGACCCTCTGGCTCTCAGCACACCTTGCGCAGGCTATCCGCATCCAGATCCATGAGGGCCGCGAGTAGCTTTCTGTGAGCCGCACCTAACATGGCTGTCCGTCATCTGCTAGTCTGGCGGTCAGGCCTGCACCCATACTACCCTCCCTGACTCTTTGCGTTCCCCCTTAGTTCATATAGCTTCATAAGCCGTAAATGTTCTTCATTACTTGGGAACCTCGTTGGGGTTAGGACAGGGGTGTTAGTAAGGGAGCCCATGAGTTCATGATGTTGGTGTAAGTTCATGGTACTATGAGGCCGCTCTCCCGAACCTACGCCTTGCAACCTAAAAATTCCAAAGCCATGGGCCCTAAAACTTCAGCCCAGAATTTTTAAGCCTGCAAGCCCCAAAGCCCAGCGGCTTGAACAAATATAAGAGAGCTGCAAGAACCATTATACACGGTAAAATACGCTCATCCTTCTGATAGGTACCCCCAAAGAGGGAACCATACAAGTTGCGGCAACCTCCATGAAGCCGCATGTGTTTCCTGTGTCATCCTCATCGTGCTCCGACCATTTAGGTTGCCCGTCGCAGGGTTGAAAACCTGATGGTCCGACGGCTACTGCCGCGAATGTGGCACCCTCAATTTTCTCTAAAACTATCATAGACTTGTTGAATGGACCTCTGCGACCAGATAATTCATTTGAAAACGCATAATCTCTGCTGAGCGGCTGCGAGGGGACTCCTGCAGAAGCTCATTGCACAGGGTTGCAGCTTCTGCTTCAGGGGCAGGTTAATAACAAGCTTGCATCTTGAAGCAGGGCTTAGTGCTAAGGGACGTGAGAAAAATATGTGCTTCAGATGCACTTGGGTTTACTGGCACTGGGGCTCACATATAGCAAGTTCCAGTCCCGGAAGTCTCGGCATTAGACCTGCAGAAGCTCTGGCAAAACAAATGTCCGGAAGTCATAGCGCATCCCCTGGACAATTCAAGCACGAGCGGCCACTAGCCTCACAGAGTCAAACTCCTTTGGCAGGAGCACAAGTTTTTTGGCAGAGGCCATTTGCCAGCAAACCTGGACCGTTTACTGCGGTTTATATAAGGGTTATACAAAGATAATGGGAAAAGAACATGGAAAGTACAGGGATTATAGGGATTATATGCTCATAGCAGTTAGGATTCTCTCGTAAAACCTCAGCCCTTGGCTTGCCTGAGCGTGGGTTGCTGTTAAGGAACTTAATCTAAGTTACTCAAAGGGTTTAGGGTTTAGTGTTAAGGAACTTAATCTAAGTTACTCAATGGGGGGAAACCATATAGATTGCTAGATATACCCCATTATAGTAACTTAACTTAGGTTCCTAAACCCTAAACCCTACATATCCATGTGTGCATTTATATACGTCTATATATATATATATCCCTCTCTCTCTCTCCCTATAAACCCCTATATAACCCTTCTATATTGTAGTAACTGAATTTAAGTTCCTTGACAGCAACCCAATAGCATAGGCTGCACAGCAGTCCAGGCATCCCCTCCAACAAAACGAACCAAATGGCACTGCAAAGCAGAAACACCAAGCAAACAACGTAGTAGCCACTTCACAGTTGAGTGTCTTATGTTGCCGCCCTGCTTGAATAGATCTTTCTGGCTTCTTGAGTCAAGAGAACCTCTGCGCCCCAAGCCAAAGCCTAAACAGTCAACTCTATAACCTTCTTGATCCGGTATTGGGTTGGGTATGTCGTTTTGGTTCAGGTTCTTTTCATGCAGGACCGGACAAAATACGGACGTGGAGGGTCTATACACCCCATTCAGTCCTTGATCGAATCCGCCTTTGCCTTTGGCTGGATCGCCTTCGGCTGTACTGCCTTTGCCAGGACCTGACGTTGGCTTTTCTGATGGTGGTTTGTTTTCCTTCCAAAAATTGAGTGCAGGAGCCAGCCACGACGAAGACTCACAGCTTCTGAGCGAAGGCGTCAGAGCACGCGCCTATAAACCCTAAACTTACCCTGAACCCATAAATTTCTGCAAGCCATCATCCCACGCAGAGCTTGCAAAAGTCTAGGGCATATCTCTTGTGTAAGAGTACCTTTACCAGGCTGTCAAGATCTTTTGGGCAGACAGGGGATCCCTCCTATCACTGGAAACTTGCATATCTCGACAACATCCCTACATCATCCGTAGGCCCTAGCAAGGATCTTTTCATCTTTCACACGCGTCGAGAAGACAAAGGTTCAAAGCGATGGCAATTAAGTACAGGGATCGCGACCTCCAAGGGCCCATCCCTGTGACTGTTGGCACTTCTGACATGCGATGGGAACACGGGGATTCAAAAGCGACGACAATTACGAGCCAGTACAGGGACCCAAGACCCATCGCCGTGACTGGTGGCATTCTTGACACGAGAATGTCCAAGAGTGACGACGCTTACAGGGATCGCGACCCTCGGGGCCTCCAGCCGGGCTGCGACACTTGCGGACGCCTTGTGGTCACAAAAAATAGGCGGTCACCTCCGGAACCCCTGGATCCCAAGCTGAAGAACGACCCTTCTGCGGAGCGTTCGGGAAAACCTGGAGGCTGGACTTTGAAGGGTCCTGGGACTTGATCTCAACCCAACACCCTGTAAGGCCTTTCATCATTAAAAGCTCTGGTGCTGGACTCTGTTGAACACATTAATTACGTCCCTCAACCGCTGACCCATGAGCACCTTTGCCCGCGCAGCAGAAGACACCGCAGCCTGGACGAGGATTTCAAACCAAGCCTGGATGCCTCTGCTGGCTTCTGTAGAATTATCATGCCCATTCAAGGATCTCATTGGGATCTGGTGCAACTGTAACTTCACGTTCCTCATTGGACTTTAGCAAACTAACTTCGCGTACCTTCTCACGCAAGAAACGTATCAAAGACGGATCCAGGACTTTCTTGGAAGGGTCGAACACACAGAATTGTCCGTGGTTCTGGACCGCTTGAAGATTCTCAAAACCTTTGGAAGGCTTGTTCTTCCAGAAGCCTGGGAAACACGCCCGCCAACACAATACTTGATTTCACGTCTAAACAGTCCTAAACGGGCCTCTGTGACAAGGCGCCCCGGACAACAAGCATCAATGTTGTCCAGGAAATCTTCAGTGCTACATATCCTTCCACGGTGGGGGAAGAAGCCAAATCAAACACGTTACTCCTTTCTCTCAAGTTAAATTCTCCATCTCGAAATTGCAAGCTCAGTCTAATTGCCGCATGTATACCTCCATCTCCTCGAAATACTAGGGGAAGCATGCGGGTTGCTGACAAAGAAACCATGGATACAGGAGCTATAGTCTAAACTCCTAGCAAGAGGGTCTTAGTAAGGACGAAAATCTCTACATGATCCTCTATACCCCCTTGCAAGGAGTTTAGACCCTAAACCCTAAAGCCTCAACCATGTAAAACTTACATAACCACCTCATATAAATCCTAATCCGCTATATAAGCCGGTTTAGGACTATAGCTCACAAATTTTGAGCCTGTCACGAAGCCCTAGGAACACTTCAAGCCCAGAATCAAGGGTTTAGGGTTTATAGGTTGTACCCCTAAGGTTATACCCTGGGCTCCTTTGTATTGCGCCAACCTTTTAGGGGTACAACCTTAGGGGTCCCTAAACCCTAAGCCCTTAAGAACCCCTGACAAAATGCTCAAGCTCATCTCTGTCAACGCATTCTCCAACTTCCAGCATCCTGCTGAAGTTGTCAACCTATTGACCCTATAGAGAGCCCAAGTATACAAATGAAGGTTCGGGTTTAGGGGTCCAAGTATACAAATAACACCTACATTTGGCCCAAGAGTTCATAGATGTAAGCTACATTGGGCTCTTTGGATCCCGAGGGTCAGATCCCAAATAGGGAGCCACCATACATGCTGATTCACCCCACGTTTGAGAGAAGGCGTCCTGTTCCCCGAAAAAGGCACAGGATCCGTATCTTCAGGCACAACTCCTAGTGGCTAGAACTCCCTGAATATTCACAGTTGTCATTGAATTGTCCATTGTTGTTTCCAAGTGAGATTCCTCATTCTCGGAGCAACAATATCCCCAAACCAGATATGTCCCCTACGCAAACCCCACATAACCCACATGTACTTATATCCCTAAATTTATATAATCCGCTATATTGGAGTAAGGCCACTAAAGTACCAGTAAACCCAAATCCTAAACCCTAAACCCTGAACCCACACATGCCTGCAGCTTGGGCTTTGAAACTGCAGATGTAGCGGCCTCAAGAGGCGGCTGGCAGGGTGGCTTTCAGAAGCGTTTCCGTGGATGGAGGAAAACTCTAGGGTTTAGGGTTTGTAGTGTTAAGTGTATAGGGTATAGGCATAAGGTTTAGGATGTTGGGTTCTGGGTTTAGGGATTCGGGTCTGACTCCCTAACGAGGCTTATATCGGAAACTAGTATAGGGGTTATTTAGGGGGATACTAGGCGTTTAGACTATAGCTGACTTAAGATCCCCAACATAATGAAATTCCTCGAGTATGTGGCGCATGAGGTGGGGCAAGATTTCCTTCATTCACAACTTTGGGTGCATTGGGATAAGTTGCGGAGTTTCAGAGGGCAAGTACTGTAGGCCCCCCTTAAGTAAATAGAATATGGGGCATATGGGGATCTCAGTATACTATACCCAAGACCATATTCTATCTACTTAAGGGGGATTATACCCTAAACCTTAAACCCTAAACCTTTAACCCTTAACCTTTAACCCTTAACCCTAAACCCCTAAACCCCCAAACCCTAAACCCTAACCCTTCTTCAGAATCATCAAGGTGCATGGATTGCATATCGATGATAAGAGCTGGCCTATCAGGATCAGGATTTAACGGGGGGTAGCAATCATGGTAGTCGCTGTGCTAGTAGCCCTCAAACCCTAGACCTAGAATAGTAGTTTCCGTTTTCTTCTCTCATTAAATCCCCATTACTAATATCTACTGTTAACAGGGTGGGGGCACTGCTCGTTTCCTTCATGGCCGGCTCCAACAGTTCGCGCTCGTCTGGGTTCGCGGTTTCTGTCTTTGGGAAGCGTCCAAGCAGTACGCAACTGAATCTGATACGTTTAACGCATGCAGCTGCGAGGTGCATGAACTAACTGTAGAGCTGTTGTTGGGATAGACTCTGTTCCAACCAAACGCCCTGTCAACAGGGCTCTTTTGCGCGCTGTCGCCCATATCTCCGGATGGATTGTTGAGGCACTGCTTTCAGGACTGTTGATGAAGCATGTATGAGAGCCAGGTCAACCGACAAAAGTCGTTCAGAACACATCTGTGCGGGAAACTCGACCGTAGGTATGAAAGGATTTCTCGTCAAGACGAACCCTTGCGCATCACAAAGCACATGAATGACTACTGACAGGCCTGCGCACAAGATACACTTTCTTTAGTCGTCAGTCGCCCACACTAAATTCCGTGACGTGCTCTGACACAAAGCTTTACAGCATCCACGGTAGCTCACAAGACATGCTGCAGCAACAGCCGGAATGCAACAAATTATTCCGGGTCGAACAATTTCAGACAAGTCTACGAACCCAAAGGCCAGCACCACGTTGGCGTGAAGAAGCTCCTGCCAGCAGACATTCATGTCTGTGTATAAATATATATATATATATATGTGTGTGTGTACGTGTTGCTGCATATAATGAGAAGTACAAGTAGAAGGGCGTTGGGAGAAGCAGAAGTAGGAGCAGGAGTGAAGAAATCGTATTCGACGCGTCGCGTAGCAGTGGTGCCGCGGCGGTGGTGGCGGCAGCGGCATCGAGGGAGGCGGCGGCGTTGTGGTCGTGCTGGCGGCGCAGCTGCTGCTACTACCTACTGCCTTGGATGCCAGCAGCACTCAGACTGCCCAAAGATCGCCTCCTCGGCCATTTCTGCGTATAGCCACAAAGGCCAACCATGAGCTCTGAATTATTGGCTCTGACAACGTGCAGCAACAAGCTTCAGCTTGCAATGATTTTGTGCTCCGCGGTTGTAGAGGGTGCATATAAGACTTCAAACATGTTACCATAAGGTGCCAGGCTTTCAACCCATGAGTTGCCAAGGTGGCTGCCGGACTAGGATCGTCTCGTGTTTACCATAGGGCTAAGGAGGTGGGGGTGGAAGGGTGCTGTAGGAAAATCACAGCTTTTGGGCGCAGGTTGTTGTTGCCGTTTCTGGTTGTTGTTGTTGTTGTTGTTGCTGTGGTGACCGCTGTGAGAACGTTGGCATATCATCCTACAGCTATGGTCTGCTGCTGAGACCTTCAGGGGTTCGAACTTACCTACGGCTTCAAGCATTGCGTGGAGTTGTTGATTGCTGACTTAGGATGGCTTGTGACAGCGGGCTTTAGTCTCTGGACTAAAGCTGGATCTGTCTTGCACCACCAGCCCAGAAGACAATCAACGCCTGTAGGGCCTCCTCGAGCATGACGCTTCCATTTACAGCCAATTGGTTACCTCCCTGCTAACACTTTTCTGAGCCCCTCCCCCTTTAGTATAACCTCCCACTACAACCATTCAAGGGGATATACCGGTTATAGAAGGGTATGTGAAGGTAGACAGGGGTATATACCCCCCTCTCTCTCTCACGCGCTCAGTCCAAAACCCTATAGATTTAATCTTCCTCAACAATTTACTACCATTGTATATTAGGGTGAATATGTGTTATTGAGTGGCTAGGGGAGGTTTTCATTAAGGGAGGTGATTTTGAGGGCCATTTCGGAGGCAGGGGCTCCTATCAAGATCCCTTCTCCCTAGCCGGAGCTGAGAAGAAGCCACCCTAAACCCTAAATCCTTAACCCTGAACCCTAAGTTCTAAACCCTAAACGTAAATCCTAAACCCAACCCCGCAGCAAGCAGCTTTTGTGCGGACACCCGCTAATCGACAGGTGCGGCAGGCTGTTTTGCGCATGTCTCCAAAAACACATGTGGTAGAACTGTTCGGATGATGTTATGAGTTGCACCAACCTGAACGCCTGTTCTCTCACCCCTGCGTGCCCATGCTCTATCGGGAATCCCCTGTCTTGTATACCGTCGAAATCACGAAGCCTGCAAGCAACCTAGTCTACAGTAAATGTTCGGTGGACCCCCCAACCAGTAATAGTGACTAGCAGGGATGATGGATTAGGGTCCTCCTGTAGTCCTATTATCTCACTACCACAGGGTGAGGAGTCTACCTACAGTAGATGGGGTCACGCAGGATGATCATCACCACCCCTACCCTTAGCTCGTCCTAGAGTACAGGGTTTAGGGTTTGAGATGTACAGAAATCTTTCAGTAACCCCTTAAAGCCAAGAAGACATGAAGCCACATGCGGTGTATGGCATCATAATCAAGCCACGGATCCCCTACACCGGAAGGAGCCCCCATAACTTAATCGAGATACGGCTTACAATAGCTAGAGAAAATGTACAGTTAGTCTAAACCCATAGTGTCCGGTCTCCTCCTTAATAACTCCTAGAATACTCCCGTGTGTACTCCGCTATATGGACCCCCTTCACGGAGTTAAGACTACAGCTCACGTAAAGATACCTCTGTGATTTTAGATCTGTCCGTGAGCGCCTAACACAGCGCAAACGGATCGCGTTCAGCACAAGCTGATCAACACTGCCGCGAAGATAGTTCCAAGTTCAATACTTAAGTTGTAGTTTCCTTAAATAGGGGTACCCCAACATAGACCTTGAAATACTATAATCCCTTTGTATGGGGACCCTTAAAAAGTACCCCCCCCCCCCCAATTCTGGGAAACTCCCAAATGTTACCCTGAACCATGAACCCTAAACCGTGGTTCAGAATGGTTCGGGGAGCCCTGGAGATCTCAAAGTACCATTCATAGGCTAGAGGCCCTAGTTGCATTTTTTTTTTGAAAGCTTAAAGTTGAGTAGTTCAGAGCAATTGTAGTGCGGATGTTGGGGAACCATAAGTAAACCCTAAACCCTGAATAGTAGTTTCCATCTTATTTTCCATTACCCCATTATTATCCCTAAATATGCCCTATATATCCCCTAGTATAGTATGCGGGAAGGATTCAGCAGCTTGGGTTCTGCCGCTGCAGCAAGTTTTTCAGTTGGCTTCTCAGCACTTTTCATTGTGCTAATGTTTTTATCCAAATACTGGAGAATCAAATGGGAAATGATATGGAAACTAATGTTTAGGGCTTAGGACACCTAGAGGATCCCTTTGTCTTTGGTTGGCGTCAAACCTTGGCATATTCACAGCTAAGGGCTGCTGTATAGGTTCAGAAGCCACACGGCGCCATGAAGGCCATTACAAGAACAAAAGAATTCGCGCTTCAAGAAGATGAATGTGCTGCTCCTGCATCCAGAAAGCCAAAACTAGGTCGTACCTTCAAGAAGGCTTTAGATGTTCCAGGTTCGAATTTTGGAGTCCTGCTTTTACCCGCCTTGGAGCACTATCTTCGAGGTTGGGACGCCTTGGCAGATGTAGAACCGGCTCGTCCAAATTAGTACGCAGTAGGATTTAAGGTTTCGGATTAAGGTTTCTTTTTGAGGCCAGAGGACTTTTCTGTCTGCACCAGCACTGGTTTTGGGATTCGGGCTTAGGTAAAATCGCTTCGCGTAGGATCCTGCTTTGGGTCCCAGGTTATTATGAAGCAGAAGCAAACAGAATCTAAGACTCCGGATAGGGCCAACCTCACTTTGGTACCTGGAACCAAACAATGGGTCAAATAATGGCCTGAACCCCTAACAATGATCAAAGAGGCAGTCATTCTACATAATCACATGGGGGGTCCAGGTAGTTGTTGTGATATGAACCTCCCGGATGGCAGTGCAACCTAAGGACCAACAAGTTATGATACAAAAGTATCACGCGATGCACAAATGGCAGGTTTAGGGTTCAGGGTGTAGGCGTGGCCGGGGGGATAATTGAGGGGGACCACGTGACAAGGCCTGCCAAAAAATGTTCAACGCGAGAACACAAAGGGCTATATTGCTTGGCACGTGCTTCCCTGACGAGTAAACCCCCTTGCCCACAAGGGACTACCCCTGTGATGCTACCCGACCCCAAACGACACTACGTGGGCAATGTAGGAGCCTAAATCATGAGAATAAGGTTTGGGATATATCTACTTTACTTCTAGGACCTGTGGGATCTTGCTCCTACGTACTGGGAGGGTTATGATACTGATACTGGAACTTGTTCAGGCTTCTTCATTAACAGCTCAGTCCAAAACCCAAAGCAATCTTCCAGTGGGATCCTTCATGTCTCTTCCCAATTCAAGGTTCGGGCACGGTGGAACAGAAACCCTAGGCCTCCGATGTAGCTCCCTTTTCGGTAGTATAAAACAATATACGATGATATACTATTGGGTAGTATACTGGAATGTACTATCATACTCCTTTTTGGGTGGTATACGGTAATAAGAATTTACCAAATTACCAAGGAAACGAAAGAAATCCTTATAAAGGAACTACGCAAGAGTCAGGAGCCTCTGGGCAGGACTGCACCCACATTAAACCACGCGTTCCCGGACTGCCCAAAACCATAGCTTGAGTGCAAAGCGAGATTACACTTCCGAAGCAACTGCAGACATAACCCCAATTGAGCAATAGCCTAACTTCCTAGTATCCCCCTTAGCAACACCTATGATAATCCCCTAATTATATAACCCCCCTCCAGGGAGTTTAGATTATGGCTCAATTGCCTACAGTTATCTACAGTTCGATGGGTCATACCTACTAACTCACGGGTAAAAGCCTAGACTGTAGGCTGTCGGGGCTGACAGTTGGGGATGTGGCATTTGGCACTGCCAGTTCCAGGCCATCTGCGCGTGGGCTGTCACCATAAGAGCTATAGTCTGAACTCCTTTAAGGGGGTGATACAGGGGATTGAACTATGGGGCTATTAAGGGGGATACTAGGAGTTTAGACTGTAGCTCATGAATAAGCAGGGATGGCGCCGTCGGAGCCCCGAAAAAGCGTGAACGGAAATGTTCAAGACATGGGGCACTCCGGAAGTATGGCTTGTGGGATGGAAGGTTCATTGGTTTTTAGAGTTTAGGGTCAAGTACAGCAGCAGCTGCAGCCGTCGTTGTGATCATCACTACAGTCACCTTGATCATGCAGCAAAACTTCTGCGTGAACCTACTGCGGGCAAATTCATTGAACCTGAGTAACGGTAGAAAATGGGAAGCATAACCACCTACGCATAGCAACAGCAACCGTGTCAACGCTCAGAATCCTGCCTTGCAGTTAGAATTGATAATCATCGTTCGATGTACGCATGCATTCACAGCTGCTGGAGCAACGAACCTGGTAGGAGTGGTACGGAGCTTGAACATAAGCACACCGCTTAGCGGTGTAGGCCCACCGAGGTGTCTGCTTGTAAGCACCTGGGATCTCGAACCGCACTCCGGTGGCGCTGCGCAGCTTCACAGCTAAGGGCTAATGTCTTGAGTTTTGGATGTAGTTTGGTTCGACCTTCGGATACCGCTGAAATCATCTTTAGTTATATTTTCAGAGAAAAACTCATCTCAACTTTGATCCAGGAGGATATTGTACTCGGCTACACATGCTGCTTTAGCATCAATTAAAGCCTTACGCTGCTTTTGAATGAGGGTTTAAGAAACAATGAACCCCAGGGCTTACGGTGGGTACTGATATTAAAAAGGGTTTCGTTGCGACGTCAACAAGTGCTTGAACTTGATTCCCTGACCTCTAAAAATTCCCATGCAGGTTGTTCACATAAACCTCATAAACCCTAATCCCTAAACGTTAAACAAGGCCTCACAAACTTTGGCCATGCACGGCTTGGGGTTCAGTGGTCCGGGCGTACGGTTTAAGCTTACTTGGAGATTCAAGGTAATTATGGCCCGCTTGTACTTGTGCTTGGAAGCCATTTACAACCCCCCAAAGCCACCTAATATGGTTGTAAAGAGCACCAAATATGATTGGGTTACAACTGCCCTGAACCTTCAAGACGAGCGTGCGAAGACACAAACTGTGGGTGGTGGTACGCATGTCTGGTTCGCGTAGGCGAGGATAATTTTCAGCAGATACCCACAACAAACCCACAGAACCTGTTCTATAGATCCCCAGGCCCCAAACCTGCAACACCATAGATTGCATAACCTTGAATCTTCCCGATAAGCCAGCTCAATAACTGGGCATTGATATTTGTCGCCTTGGGGCCCCCGATCATACACTTGCCACTTGCAAAGACATAATCTGTTTTCAGGGCTTCCCAAGCGGAAGCCCCACGTGCATCCGTTTAACGGGAACCCCTATTCCAAAATATCTTGCGACAATATGCCCAGGTCAATGTACAAATGCTGCCGGGATTTTGTTTCAGGTCTACGAGCCCATCCAATTGCGCATAGGCGCGGCCGACAGACCGCGGCCCGAAAATGGAAGAGTTGACAAGGCCCAAACCAGAGCCCAAGGAGGCCAAGAGTTGGGCAACTTAGTAAACAACACGGGCATACATTCATCCAGGAACTTCCCAAAATTAGGAATACCACGTTGGGCGTCCCCATAACAACGATTGCAATATTTGGGGGTCTAGACTGGGTCCCCATATATTTGGATAACTACGATATACTGATACATAACCTCCTCTCAAAGTGTGGAATCTTCTGGTGATGTCCATGCAAGCATAAGGACAACCCCTTCATGGTAGACTTGTCGCTCAGGCGAGCTCCATGCTCTGTTAGAACCCCATATTTCCCCAAATAGGACTATGATGTATAAGGGTGATATATAAACTCAACGGTCTCTCCCTATGGATATTCTGTTGAGACTGATTGCTGTGGGATACGCCCAGCCGCACGCCCATAAGATGCAAGTCTGCCCTCGTAAAACTGGCACCCCAGAATGAATAAATAGTCAGTATTGCCCATACAACAGCGTTATTTCGTAGAGGGTGACCCTGAACCCTCAACCCAAGCACGGGCTAGTCATCCCTCAAGTAGCTAGAGCCCTGAAGACCATAAGTGGGAGAATATATTCCATACATTTCCATACCTAGAGGCTATTTTTTTAGCCGGATGTCGTCATGTTATGTTTTTGACGCCTCTTTTACTCCCTGCCAATGAAAAGGCGAAGGATCGACAGATCCAGGCGAACTCAGCACTAGCAGCACACCAAAACCCCCAAGCAACCCCTGGCCCAACATGAATACGGCTGTCCGGAGACGCTCTTACAGCGGGGGGTCCGCGCGTGGGACCTGTTTCGACTATCAAGGCTGGCGCTACAGGAAGGCATCATATACATGAGTGCCAGGCAACTTGGTCACCTGCGCAGGTTCAAAATCCCCTCCAAGCCAACCGCTGTAGACACCTCAGCACTGGTAACAAATTCCGCTATATCTCGATCCCCTATAGGTATCGGCTTGTGTAGAAGCACCGATATCCGATAGGGCGCGTGGAACCCGTTTCAGCAAGATTCATCGCGGAATGCTCAGCAAAGGAACTCCCACGGCCACCCTCCGCATCAATCAGGGCACCCTTCTTCTGCCGAAGCCGGTTGTGCTCATTGTCAGTGGATTCGCTACAGGTCGTTGGCCACGCCATGGCCATGTGCCAGGTCACCTTGCCGTCCGGCGTGGCTTCAACCAGCAGCACTGTGCCCTGCTTGTCCATGCCCTCCACGACCACCCGTACTTCCACCATTTGCCGTTTGTGAGGTCGTTCTACTTCCGGATGCAGTTGAAGAGTTGAAGCTCAGATTCTTTGAGCCTCTCAAGCATCAGAGTGGCGAGTTGAGGCATGTCACCGTTCCAATGCGTCACGGCTTCGTACTGCGCAACGATGATGATCGGCAAGCTTGACTCTGCAATCACAATGGCTGATTCCGCCACCTGGCAATGTTCGGGTGTGACGCATGCATGCTGCGACGCGCTTGATCAGCTGATCATCCACAGTCTGCACGGAGTCCGGCCATTCAACGCACGCCCGACGCAACATCAAGAAAAGCACCTGCTTTGAAAGCTCAGTTCGTGGCCAGAAGCAGAGCAGCTCTGCGGTCTCGCTTTGGATGCTTAGCAGGATATCTTCTTCAAACACCCCAGCACTGGTGAGCGTTGCTTAAAAAAAACCAGCGACCTGATTCTGATTCTGCCGCACTTTGCACAGAATAGGGGAAAATCCTTAGGAAGGCCCTTAAGCTCCGGAGCCCAAATTTGAGGTTTTGGGCCAAACCGGTCATTTTAGGCCCGGCAAGGCCCAGGCCCTCCCAGGGCGTGGCCCTCCTCCCAGGGCCTCCAGTCCAGGGCCTTTCAGGAAGTATAGGGCTTAGGGTTTAGGGTTGATTTATGAATTTATAAACTTGAGGGTCCCGGCATAGCCTTTGTGGACTTCAAGGTGCCCAAGGTAGATAGTAATCAAAATACGTCAAAGCCCAACTCCTGAGACCACGGCCTGCACCTCAACGCATGGTAATGTAGAGGCCTAATTAAATGGTTTAGGCTTTAGGATAGGATCTATGGTTTAGTGGTTAAGGGTTATGTACGGATTATAGGACTGTGACGTATGAAGGTATCCATGCCCCTGTAGTAGTTTCCGGCCATTAAAAGTCATGCTAGCGGAGTTTATCTGGATGTGGCTCCGCTCACGAGCAGGCCCCGAGCTATCCTGAACTGAGTTGGGTTCTGCTGCCCAGCCCTGCCAGTGCCACCGCATGTGAGCTATAGTCTAAACGCCGAGTATCCCCCCTAATAATCATCCTCTATAGAACCCCCTATATAACCTCTTTAATGAGTTCAAACTATTGCTCATGTGGTACTCTTGGTATGTCACGATCAAACCATTCATGCAGCGATTGGTTGGCAAGGCTGAAGGTTTAGGGCCTCAAAATTATACTTTTTCCGGGTCTGCCCTACGCCGAACTATCCACGCAATATAATATACTTGCAGCCCTCAACCCTAGAACCAAAAATTCCATAACCCTAAACCATGACAAACACGAACAGAAACTGAACAGGAGCCGCTGGGTATGAACCCTCGACATTTTGAAGCGCCCCAACCTCGACTATGCAACCATTCGCAACACTGACAATACCCTTAGAGAAACTGCCCTGGGTTCATAGGGTTTAGGGTTCTTGGTTCATGAGTAATCTTCAGAATTTAGAAGGCGCACGCTGTGAGAGGCGCAGGGCAATAAGCTGTGCAATTGCGACAAATGGCGACAACGCAGGTGAGCCCTGGACTAAATTTGCAGTCTATCCCAAAATAGGTCCCCCCCAAAGACCCTACATAGTCCCCTATAAGTCCCCCCCAACCTAAATTTAGTCCGTAGCTCAGGTAGGCTCTGCACCACCAGCAGAGACCCAGAGGTCCCGAGGTCTGCGGGGAGCCGGACCCTGCACTAAGAAGGCCTAAGCTTGTTGGCGCAGAAGGGCTTTGCTTAATCAAGGTATAATAAGCATGGGTTATAACTAATAATAGGCTATAATACGAGTAATAATTAGAATAACAATAAGATGTATTAAAAGTAATTGTCATATGAAATGCTCCCAAAAGATTTTTAATATACCACAACGGGGAGTATTTAACATTTGGGTTCGTGGGAGGGTTTCATGTTAGGGGCAGAGGGATAATAAGCAGTAATACTAGGAATAACAGTAATACTAGGAATAAGAGTAGTAAAAATACTAACAGCACCAATAATAAGAACAATAATGATAAGACTGAAAATAATACTGAGAATACAAATCATAATAATAATAATATTACCCTAAGCCCTACCAAACTTGTAAATACGAGTCAGAGCCGGGCTCCCTTCAGGACAGCATCTCCGATCGGCCCTTTGTTGGCGCGGCCCTGGCATTCTCAAGGTCAAGCTATCGATGTGATGTATAGAATGCGCACACAGCACATATACATATATACAACCATACATATTTACATGTAGATATGTATACAAGGCTCAAACATGTACATCCGTGCTCTTATCTGTAGATACGCACCTGGGTACACCGTGTACGCACTACTGCATCCACGGTTGCCCAATATTGTGAGTTTGCTTGTTTGTCGGGCTCTGTGGGTGCGTCATTCTTTGTAGATGTTTCTCTCG
The DNA here is from genome assembly GCA_905231905.1 of Symbiodinium pilosum. NCBI lineage: Eukaryota > Dinophyceae > Suessiales > Symbiodiniaceae > Symbiodinium > Symbiodinium pilosum. The sequence continues at coordinate 27,053 of CAJNIZ010014336.1, forward strand.
GCGGGGTGCGGGGCAGTATGACTAGCACATGACAGACTGCCGAGTTTGCTGACCATCTATACAGGATGAGCTCTGCTTCTTTAAGTGCCCGCGAGGATACGAAATTACAACACATAAAGTTTCATCTGTCGCCGCGACTTCGTAGCATGCCTGTTTCTCGTACCCCCAGCTGCGCTCTCGAATGCAGATCTCAGATGCCTCGTATTTAGTATACTTAACCTCAAGTAGCTTCTAGACTCGCGGCCCCAAGTTTGTGCGTACTTGCATTTTCCGCCATGGCATGGCAAAACCACCAATGCCAGATGAAAATTAAGGGACAACTCAGTCTGGCCTGGACCTCAGCTTTTTGAGCAGAGAAAGGGGCCATAATGAGAACCCCAAACTGGGAATCCTAGGAATATAATAGGGTTATACTCGACAAATATGTACAGTACCCGGTCCTTATACTCCTACTACATTACTGTTACCATAGAATTCTTAGAGTTGCCCTGTTTGGGGTTCTCATTTCCTTCGCGCTGAGGACCATGCACAGTGACGGCGGCACCACCCACGACGCCGCCCTGCAGGGGCTCTCCGTCTCGGAACCCCTGAATCTTTAAGCCTCTGATCTAACCCCTTGAAACCCAAAAAGCAAACTGTAAACCTTAGGCCCATTTGATGTTGTCTTGGATCAATTTCAACTTTATTGTTGACAGGACAACTCAGTCATTACTACCCTGTCTTTGGTGAGGGACACAGGAAACTGGTTCACATGCTGAGAACTGAGAACGCCATATTATGACCCCTCAGAATGAAGGGCTCCTCTTGACGGCATTTTGGTAGTTTGGGCACGTTCAAACCTTGCAAACAGACCCTTACACCCAGATACTTCAACCCTTTCCCTGTAAATACAACACAGTCGCATGACCCTTCACCCGCTTGTAAATCCTGAGCCCTCAATGTCAAGCCTAAAACTTACTGGTTGGTCGTAGAGAATGCAGGAATTGGATTCCTTTCGTGATCACTATATAAACTATTAACATCGCAGTTCCCGTGCTCTTTTGCAATCATTCCCTACTAGCAACCAGCAAGTCAACCCTAAACGCTGCATCCTATACATGCCTGCAAACCTCCGCTTCCCATTCCGTGTTCCATGTTCTGTTCCATTTGGTTCTCCGTTTTTGTGAGATAATATCCCTACACCCGATATCCCCTATATCCCCATAGATAGAGGCCCCTTATATCTCCCCTTTAAGGATCTGTAAAGGGGGTACCGCAAGGTCCCTACCATGCTGAGGAGGCGTGCCTGGTCTTTGCCCTCCATCTGCTGGTTTGCCGGCACTGGACCTCAGCAGTTGACGGCTTTGTTGCTGATTTGGCTTTTGAGGGGCTGTCAATTTCTCATGGGATGGAAGCAACCATAGAATTTGTCAAGGACCATGGTCGGATGCAGCAGTGATATGCCTGCAGGCGCAGGACGCCAGATAAAAATGGAAAACTGGGTTGCTGTTAAGGAACTTAAACTAAGTTACCATAATGGGTATATAGAGTAAATACTAGGGTTTCCCCAAGATAGTCACTTAATTTAAGTTCCTTAACAGCAACCCAGAAAATAAATGGAACCAAGGCTTGCATACTCGGGCAATCTTATGTCGGAGTCAGTCAGGAAAGTGCTGGCAGCGTGGTCTGTAGATGGGGCCCAAATCCAAGCCTGTTATCAGCTTGAAAGCCTAAGAACTCAAGTGAGGTGGTTCTGACATGAGCTAGAGGCCCAAATCCTTAAAGGGGGTTATGAAGGGGGTTATGTAGGGGAGTATTCTAAGGGTTCTTAAGGGGGGATACAAGGAATTCAGACAATAGCTCACATGGGCACCAGCGCTCCCCTGCCTGGAGGAACGCAAGCCCCATACGGGTTAGGGTTTAGGATTAACTCAGAACTTTGGGAATCATGGGAACCCTGGAGACATATGTGGATGATAGATTCTCACCGGATGATATGGGTACTCCTGAAAGAGCATCAATCTAGCGGATTGCTTGGGATATGTCCATATTTTCTACACCCTAAACCGCGCTCATCTGCGTCAGCGACTCCTAATTGCAGGTCAGCCGCTGCCGATGACGATCGTGTCGTTCTCGGAGAAAGTTGTCACTGGCCTCTTTCAGACTAGTAGCTTCACCCACGACAAAAACCAGGTGGACAGTGGAGCCTTCAAAATTCTGCTCTTACAATGATAATGATCCCTATAAAACACATATAACAAATTCCTTATTCACTGCCCTATATTCTATGCATACATATATATAGATATATGTATGTATTTGAATCTGTATGTTCCCTTGCTAGGCCCCAGTAAGTTTCCTTACAAGTCGATGCCGGGAACGCTACGTATCCCACAGCATTGCAATCATCGGACCTAACTCTAGGAAGGGGCAGCCGCTTGCTATCCTTTCTGGCAAGTCCTTTCCCTGCATGTATCCAAAAATTGGGGGGGTGTTAGGTACACTGAAGCGTTCTTGTCAGGGCACTTGGACGCTTAGGGTTTGTGTGCTCGCTACTCATCTGAGTTCTCGACGTCTGGTTCTTGGCGTTCCGCCTTCTCATCAGGAAGAGGATGATGACAATGAGAACCTGGATTGTGGGCTCTGCGACGTGCAGAATGCTTCACGACTATCGGCTTTCCAGGCCGCACGTGACAAGAGAATCCAGGACTGATGGCTCAGGATCTTACCTAAAACTTGGTGCCACAAAAGAACCCTGAACGCAAAACCCCTAAAACCCAAACCCCTAAACCCTTTTGGCATCTGGGCGCACGAACCTAACCTAAACCCCTAAACAAACAACCCTAAACCCTCACAGAAGTGGTCCGAGGCTGCAGCCACGACCATAAGCACCGCTAGGGTCAGAAGGATTGCCTCGGCTTAACTGGCCTTTGGTTAGGGTTTAGGGTTCAGGGTTTAGGGTTTAGGGTTTACCCCCCAAAAACATGGAGATTCGAAGGGAAAAAGGAAAATGGGAGGGTATGTCGAGGTCACCCTTTGGTTAGCTGGGAATGAGGGAATGGAAAAGAACATGGAAACCACCATAGGGTTTAGGGCTTAGGGCTTAGGAAGGGAAAAGAAAATGGAAACTATTACAGTATAAGGGGTTTAGGGTTAAGAAGCAATGGAAGAGAACATGGAAACTAGTGTAGTGGGTTGTAGAGGGACTACTATAAGGATCTATTCCTTCATTCCTAGCTAATCACAGGTAAGTAAGCCGGAGCCTGGCTTTTAGGTTTAAAGGGCTTAGGGTTTGGGGAGTGTAGGGTTTAGGGTTTGCGAGTTTCAGGCGTTACGGCTTAGGGGTTTAGGGTTGCGACTTTTACCGTACAGGTTCCATGATACTTTTTAGGCCCCAAATTGTCCACCAAGTTGATGTTATGCCATGACAGATCACCATGATCCGGTCATCAGGACTCTGGCTTGGAGAGAATGCTTTGCTATCTGCCGTTGGGTTGAGGCCCCTGGAGCTGAACACCAAGTGTGCCCCAGTTGAACTTGCGGTTCACTGACAGACGTCCGTGTAGCTGCGCAGGAAGCGCCAAGAACCGGACAGGAGGATAACGGGTTGCCCCTCTCTCTGGTGCTTAGTAGGGAACAAGGGAATATAGTATACAGGGACTGTATGAGGATTCTATTCCCTTATTCCTTACTGCCAACCCGCAAGAGTAGGGGCAACGAAGAGGCAGACGCGAAACAACCTGGCCGCAGCCACAGCAGATTGCGTGCTCTGAAAGGGAAACAGCATGCAAATCAAAAGGATAATTTGCAGCAGTACCCACAACTAAGAAATGTTATCGGGATCATCAAAGATCCAGATGCATCAACGTCAACATCCCAAATAAAAAGATTTGTAGTGGATCACGTTCAAACGTTGCAGTCGGCAAACATCCTCAACCCTAAGCCCTAAACCCTAAAAACCTTAACCCTAAAACCCAAAAGCTAATCCTCTTCATTATCCACGCTTGACAACTGTGGCGGCTGCTAGAAGCCGGGACAGTCCACTGGCTTCACCTGGAGCTTGACCCCGCTTAGGGTTAAGGTTCTAGGGTTCTGGGGCTCTTAAGAATGTGGTTTGCTGGGTAAGTAGGATAAGTTCAAAGGCTTACGAGGCGCAGGAGTTCAAAGGTGGCAAAGGTCAGAAGGAAAGGCAGTGGGGTTGGGCTGCAAGTTTGTTGGAAGCCCGAGATTAGGGGGACATTTCTTTATTCTACAGAAAGTTGCGGCAAACATGGCCGAGGAAACCCTATGCCAACCTCAGATAAACCGTAAACCCCGAATAGTAGTTTCCGCTTTATTTTCCATTATCCCAATA
>CAJNIZ010014336.1:31397-67472 GCA_905231905.1 Symbiodinium pilosum
CCAATATAACCCCAATATTACCCAAGCTCTGCACTCCAGTCCATACCCACGCCCGCCATCCCTATTCTAAGGTTATATGTGTTTTGTTTAGGGTTATATAGGGATTTAGGAAAAATTGTTGGGGATTAAGGTTTATTCAGGCATCCATGATTAGGGACATCTAGCAGGGTGTCTATAGGTCTTTCGGTGCATCGTGTGTAAGCTGTCCGTAGCATATGTTGATGACTAATTCGTGTGATTTGTTCAGCCTGGCATGTTCGATGATCCTGCTGCAGAATCACCTGATGTCGGTAACCGCAACCCCCAAAATGGGGACCTGATAAAAAAAAAAAAAAAAAAACATTGATACCTATCTAGGGCTACAGGGTGTTAATTTGCGGGCTTGGGTTACCAAGAGCCCTCTTACCATTGTACACGGGTTCTCAAAACCTGGCATCCTGGAGGCTCTCACCCGCACTAGCAATGCAGGGCGTGACTACGAAACTGTGACGAACCTCAAGAACTAGGAACTGTATCTTTTGAAAGAACACTAGACTAGCATACTAAGCAAAAAGTGTAAAGTTATTTTGATTTAAACAGAAGCACAACGCGCGTCAATGTCCCCCAAAAGGACGGCTGGATCTGAAAAGCGGAGCTGTCTTCACCTTACCCAGACGCCCTCAAGGCACAACAACCCTGCCATCGACCATCATACAACCGCAGGTCGACTGCGCGTTAATTATGTTTGTAAATGCCTAATAATCGCTCTAGATCTGGGGAATGGAATCAAAAAGCTTAACGGCCTTCAGGTGAAGATTGGTAATGCCGCTTAAACAGCCATACTGGGCGTGAAGCCTATGGTGAGCTTCCGGCGTGCCATCGCGCAAGCTAGTAAACTTCAAGGCCCTATGAGTACACTATGCTCAAAGCGGGGTCAAAACTACATTGGACTCCATGTTGGTCAAGGGAAAGGTTGGAAGAGCAATTCCGGGTCCAGTAACTTCGCACATATGCTCCCCAACAGGAGCCGCAACACCCCACAAAACATGCCTTTGACACATGACAATAAATATCATATTCCTGACCCGAGGTACCCAGCAAATGGATTGCAGTAATACAGTCCTGACGTAGGTATCCCAAATCACGCATGAAAGCACATGATGGGGCTCTTTACACAAAGCGGTAAGCAAATGGATGCTTCTGCCGCAGAAGTCTAAAACCAGAAGCCACCAGAATCCTGAGCACTGAGACCCCAAACCCCGGAAATCCCAAAGCCCTATACGGCTTAAACCCAGATAGGCATAAGAAACAACGACAATATCACGAAATCTTTCCTGGTTGTAGCCCTCGTATACAGCTATAGCAATACATCCCCCCCAAAGTTGTTGTAGTTATTGAGGCTCCCAATTTACAACCAATAAAACCCCTGCATAAAACCAGCTTTAAGCTCATTTCCAACTTAAATAACATAATCTTCCAGTATTATATATTACATAACCCCATCCTACTTTAGGCCATTACATGGCATGTTGTACAATGGGCCCAGGCCTTCCTCTTGCCCGGACCTGTCAGCTGTCGGATGCACAGGATGTGAAAAATTGGGGTCCAATAATTGATGCTGGCCTTCATACCTATACATGCGGCTTGGGTAGGGTTCAGGACTTCCATAAGTCAGGGGCTTGCTGCTTTAGGTAGGAGCCAGCATTTCCAGTCAGTCGAACCCTGCTGTGCAGGCCTCTGGTCACCCAGCCCCGCGTCGGGATAAGTTCGAGCTGCCTGCGCACTGCCGGGAAAGAACGGGACTTCTGAAGGGATGCATAGCTACCTAGAGTACATATTAGGACCCCGACCCTGTAATAGTGGTATAATCCGACCTTAATATAATCCTGATTATCCATTATGGTCACTATTTCTGGGTGGCGGGGTCCACCTAAAAGTAGCTAAAAGTTTGAGGTAAAAGTTGGGGCAGGAGGTATAGGCGAGGGCGTACGGCATGAACTGGGAAGTGACCCTTGCTAGCTCTTTTGTGCTTCCTTTTGCGTTGTATTTGTGATGTTCCTGTAACAAAAAAGATCCCAGTTACAAGCCTCATCAAGCCTCTGGGTGCGGGGAAACCTGGGATTTGGCAGAGATTGGATTACGGAGAGCCCATATAGGGAGCATGTGTAAATTCTAGCAAGCTGGATGCGAATGTTGAAGCTCAATGTCTACGTTTACGCCCCTGGCTTCCCTACGGAATTTTGAGTTTTTTGGAAGGCGCGATCCCGTACACCGCATCCGCGACCAGGGTTCAAGGGCAAAAAGCAAGTCAACATCTTCTTTGGGAGCTGGTGTGCCCCTCCGTGAAGACGTCTAGTTGCTCTCCAAAATCAAAGACAAGGTTTTCCAACGACCCATGTCTTTCTCCAAATGGGCAGTGGACGCATCATGCAACGTTTTGGTGCGCATTGGTCCCGGGTTTGGTTCCGGTAGAAAAAGATTTTGTGTTTTCTGGTCAACTTTTGACACTCACATGTTGGGGTCGAAAAATCATTGGCTACGTCACACCTGGGCCCTCACTCACGAAAGTGGGCATAGCCAGCACGAGTTTTGTTCAGCGCCTCGCACCCCTAATTACTAGGAAATAAAAATCCTGCCCCCACACAGCTGGCACCTCCTCGATCATCTTCGAGTAGTAGGCGTTAATGTCCTGTATCCTTGTCTCGACCTGTTGAGGGAAGAGGCTGAGATAAAGCACTGCCAGGCAGACTCTGGGCTTGTGGCCTACACAGATTGTGAGTCCGTAATGGCAATAACAGTATAGTAATCGTAATAGCAATAATGATAATAACAGCATTAACAGGTTTCAGGAACTAGGGCTTTGGGTGTATGAGCCCGTAACAGCAACATAGCACTTTAATGCGCGCAAACCGTTCAAAACGAGCAGTGGGGTGTTTTTTATGGAGGCCGAAAATCCTCAACCCTGTGACCGACGGGCGAAATTGTGAGGCTTCCAGGTACGTACGCCATTTGGCTCTACATCCATGCAAAACCACCATTCAAGTTAAGGTTTGGGTGTGGTCGCTATGATTTCGGCCACGCCGGAGTGACCCTCAAACCTGAATTCCCAGATCCTAAACCTCAAACTTGAATTCGTATCAGCTAAAATCGCTGCAGCTAGACTAGGGGACCGCCTCTAACAAGAGGATTTTTGGCGCCCCAAACCCCAAAAGTAGGAGCCTATAACTATCGAATCACTGTAATAGGCTCCCAAAATGGCAGGTGCGAGTTACCGCATGAGCTATAGTCTAAACTCCAGTATCCCTTAACAAGCCCTATACTACTCCCCTACACAAACCTCTAGATAAATCTTTCAGGAGTTTAGACTGTAGTACATATTTCCTCCTAAGATTTCATATTTCACCCCAAACTAAGGTCCAACATTTGGGGGCTGGAGTTAATACCCTAAACCTTCTAAACCCCAAACCCTAAACCCTATAAACCCTGTAAGCCCTCAACCCCGCAACCCGAAACATCCCTAAGCCCTGTGAAGCCCAAAACCTTCACCCTAAACCCTACACCCTAAACCCCTAAACCCCAGCCTCTGCGCGGTTGGCCGTCGTCAGCGACGAGGAGGCTTTCCTTCGCTGCAACACGCTGAGTTGCTTCAGAACTGGTTCAAGGGTTTGGGGATATAGGGTTTGGGTTCAGGGTTTAGGGGTTTGAGGGGTTTAGGGATTGTAGGGTCTGGGGTTCAGGGTGGAGGAGTTTTAGGGTTTGGGGTTTAGGGATTACAGGCTTCGGGGTTCGGGATTATAGCGTTACAGGCTATATAGGGTCTAGGGTTTAGGGATTATAAGGTTTGGAGTTTAGGGTTTAGGGTTCGGTGCTTAGGGTTAGGGACTCAGGTGTCGGGCCCGCCAAGGCAATGAAAGGAGTTTTGAGGCATGTTGTACTGTAGGTATCGTCAGGGGACAGCATCCATTGCCACAATTCTTCAGGCTCCTACACCATCAGAAAAATTAAGGAGTGGGTTATATCGAGCAAAGTCTTCTGGACATATACCCATGAAGCTGGTCTTTGGTGTATAATAGCCACGCCTAGTATGGTAGCAGTATCTGTGTATATGTATAAGGATAGATATAATATATATATGTATATTAGATATACTAGAAGGAATTTCCAGCTTCTTGAGGTTTCTCATTAGAGAGAGGTGCGTATGAAGTGGGGTCACACTGGAATCAGAACGGTTCTTCTAGTTACACAATCATTGGCCCATTGGCCTGAACACCCGCCAAACTCTAAACCCTGAACCACCCTAAGCCCTAAACTGCAAGACGCATCCATATCAACCCAAGTCGCAGGACGAGTGCGTTGCGCTCTTTCATGAGCTCCTGGCTGCAGAGGTTTGGATAATTTTGGCCCAAAAGAGAAATGAATTTGACCCACAAGCCCCTTCCCAATCCGGCACTATCTGCTGAAACCAAACCCGCACTGCCTGGACCTACCCAGGTCACCCCTATAGTTCCTTCTCGGGCTTGTTCTGCTTCCACTATGGGTAGTTCCCAAAACTAGGGTCCCACGTTGGTTCCGCTAGATAGTAGCTGCCGAAACACAGTCCTTAAACAAGAGGGGCCCATAATTTCGAGAATAACCCATACCAGCCATGATCTAAACGCTTAGTATCCCCCTTAATAACCTCATAGTCGCGCCCTATATAATGCCTCATATAACCCCCCCTTTGCAGAAGTTGAGACTACAACCCTATAACCCTAAATCCGAAACCCTAAATAACCCCCTACATAACCCCCATTGAGGAGTTTAGACTATGAATCATAAAATCTGGACCGGAGTTAGTCTAGAGCTCATATTCCACCCAAAGAAGGAGCTAAACGAGCCCTACTTGAGCAACCTAACCTTTATGCATGTGCCACCTGCCATGTGACCTCTCGCAGGGTTTAGGGTTTAGGTTTAGGGTTGAGGTTTTGGAGTTCACGGTATACAGGGTTCAAGTATGTATTACCCCAATAATGGAGAATCAAATGGAGCAGTGAAAGAACCCGTTCCCAAGCTCAGTATCCTTAACATTGTTATCGGTAAAACTCCTCTGACAGGGATTTACTGTGGCAAAGCCTGTATCGGTAATTTTCCCCCGGTTATCGGTGAAGGCTTTTTTAAGAAAGGGACAAAACTTAAGACTTAAGGCACCCACCAATAGTAAGCGAAGAGGCGCCGGGTCATTTCCCCGTCCCAAAGTGCAAAATCAAACGGAAACTACGACATGTAGGCATTCGAAGGCAAGCCATGTATCCTGCTTGCAATATGTTATCAACCTCAGGCATCAGGCACTCGAATGATGAACCGCGGGGCAAGGATCTCACCCAAGCAAGGGCGTCCCTGGAAGCCCCAAGTCAAACCCCAAAGCCATGCGTGAGCCAACCCCAATCGACCACGTGGTTTAGGGTTTAGGGCAGCTCAGGTGGGACCTTGGCCCCCCAACCTCCAAAAGAATTCGGATTGGCATGATTGGCATGGTTGGATAAAAGGCATGCAAGACCCAACCCCAAGGCACCCAAAACAGTTACCCTGCCCAAACCAGAACCTCAAACTAGCTTCCGCTTAAAAGGGCTGCAGTCCACGTAAGCACTTCGGGGTGTTGATGAAAGTTCGGGGTGTAAGCCCGAGTCCACCCGAAGCCCTACTCCTAAACCCACAAGGGCATTTCCAAAACTAGAGGCCCCCCTTTGATAGATCCAAGAAGAACGTAAACAATCCCCAGCAGAAGGACTCCGTCCAAGAGGAACTTTGTCTCGAAAGGTCCCGCCTGCATCTGGCGATTAGGTCCTAGTTGGAGCCCTTCACGACGGGCGATGTCCACAAGAAGGACCTTCGGCGTTCAGCTGCAGACTCCCCAAGTCAACGAAGCTTGCTTGTTTGTAGCGCGTACCCATGCGAAGCACGTGGCTCTCACTTAGTTGAAGTTGAAGTTCCGTGCAAGACTATGACCGGCTATACAGAGGTAACTACGGCTATAGACGACAGACTGCACTCGTGAGTTCCCCTACTTAGAACTGCCCACGCGACCACAGGCAATGCCATGACCTTCTGCTCTTACGTCTTCACCTGATTCCCATCTTTTCTGCTGATGGGTTTCCGTTGCATCGGTGTAGTGTACGTTCTACGAGTACTTTCGGCACATGGTGGTCTTGCTTTGACTTGCCATTGCTGCTCTTTCTTTTCTCACGAACAAGAAAACTTCTGAAACCCGAACTTCGCTGCCCGAGAGCGAATCCTGTCCCTTCGCCGCCTGCCCATTGTCCCAGATGCTTTCCTCCAGGGTTCTCTTGACCTGGACAAGTCCCTAGGGGTATAAGGGTTAGAGTTATATAGGGAATATTGGGAGAGAAAAATAGAGACAACTATATTGCTATAGATTGGGATTATGTACGTGGTTAAATAAGGATAGTACCCCAATAGAACAGAAAACTCAAAATGAAATGCAACGTGGGAATATGCAGGGATGATGGTTTCTCAAAGGAATGTCGAATCCTTCGGACGCACTGCTTGCGTCCCCTCATCAAGGTTGCATACACCTCGGGTCCCTATTCTGAGACCCCGTGGTAATGAATGAAGAAGCCCTCTAATACGTAGTTTTGGTGAAGGCCGCATGGAAGGCTATTTTTTCAAGGTGGAAGGTTTGGCTGATGGGTTCAGGGGCGGAAGGCTCTAAAGAGATTAAATTTTTGGTTTCGTTTGTGACTCGGAATCTTACCTCAAGCTCCACAGATGCCGCGGGCACCGCCTTTTCAATTTATGGAAAATGCAGGAGTTGTTGCCTGTCACATGTCCTATCTGTTCTTCTCTTCTCTTTGGTGCCCTGCAGATGATGTACTTATGGCGCTCCACAAACGTCGTCCTATAGGCCCCAAAGCCTAGATCGTAGATGCTCCCAACACGCCCTATTAAGCACAAAGCCCTGTTGTCACCACTCACTGCCGCGCCTGGCATTCATGACCAGCATGTTTTTAAACTGTGCCGGGGGCGTTCTGGCAAATGTGGGGTGCCCTTTCGTGGGGCCCATGTATTGCAAAACAATGGTGCTCGTGGTCTTTGAGAGGGGACACCAATTCTGAAAACTCCGACATTCAATAATTACAGGACTTTCCGCCTTTTTTCGGGTTTCCATGTTATCACGTCATAACCTAGGCCCTTTATTCTCCCCTACACAACAGACCCAAGATAGTAGCTTCCCTCTTCTTGTTGTCGACGCCAACCTGTGCCTACTTTGAAGCGGTTAGACGCAAAGTTTCCATTTTGTTTCCCATTTCTCCATTTGCTACTTACCACTCCCAGCCATTAACCCTAGATTCCTATGTACCTCTATGCGCCCCGCACATACCCATATGCCAATCCAGTTATAAGTGCGGGGTTGCCATTCACAAGATGCCTCCTCCACGCCCTGCTCATCGGCTGAGGGGCAGCCGTCTGGCATGCCGTGGGCTTCATGGTTATAAAGCATTATACAGACCCTAAACCCTAAACCCTAAACCTAAAACCCTAAACATATAAGGTTTAGGGATTCAGATGAAGGTTCGGGCTCAAGGCTGGGTATTTGTCAGAGTTATGTATTTTCCGGGAGTTGGCTGTTAGCTTCCCATCTTGGACCGTGGTAGAAGGAGCCCAACCTGAACAACCAGAATATGAGCCATAGTCTAAACTCCTAGTATCCCCCTTCGTATACTCGAAAATACTCCTCTGTATAAACCCCCCCCTTAAGGAGTTTAGACTACAGCTCATATCAGTCGGTTGGGACTGGCCGCTTAGGTTCCTGTAGATCTCCGGGTTAACTGAGGGTGGGTAATCTCCTGGAGGTCCTCCAGGAGATAGTACCGGTACCGGGCATGTTGGTGGGCATCCACCAAGAGCTTCGTAGTCTAGGGGTTATGTAGGGGTTACATCGGAGATATATAGAGGTCACATCGGAGATATATAGGGGTTACATACGGGATATATAGGGGTTACATAGGGGTTACATATAGGGATTACATAGGGGATACATACGGTTTTTTCCAGGGTTCAGGGCTTCGGGGACTGCATCTTGAATGAATGCTCTTCTCTGGCGGAGCTTTGGAAAGAATGCAATTCCCACGTAACAGTTTCAACTCTGTGCTGCCTAAATGCTTACAGTAGAAGGTGCCACTCCAACAACAGAACCCCACATGCTGAAATGCCAATAGCCGACGGCAACTAAACGGTAGTCCTGGGCTGTTTGAAAGTCCTGTCATAGCTGTTAAGAAGGATTCCTCACACTTTCTAGACTAACCCTTGCTGCAAATTGTGCTGCTGTAAGCTTGCTCCATGATTGTACCTCCAAAGCTCTGACACTTCAAAATAAGCAAGCGGCAGAACCCAAAGGGATTTGAGCGGACTTGCGTGCATTGTTATCGTTTTTGGGAGTTCGCCTTATCGACGGCCATACCGGCTGTCCAAGGATTGAAATAGAATGTCGTTTGCGGGCCTCCATTCATTTTGCGGCTTATCTAGCTGAACTGGTTTGGTAGAGCCAGCCTTCGTTTGATAACGAAATAGTAGGTGACATCAGTATACATGATCACAGGGGCACCGAAATTCTTGAGGCCTTGCGTACTAGATTGTTGGACGAAAGTTGTGATCATTTAAGTCTTCCCGGTACCTGAAGCAAACCTGAGAACGCGATCGCAAGCATAGAGTTGGACAACAAGTCGTTGCTCCATCGTGTATGTTCCCATCAAACAATTAAGGACTCCTATGGGTCATCCCGCACAACACGTCACCAAAGGATACATCATGTCAAGCTTACACATATCCGAAAAATGCAAATGGCTGTCTGAGTGTTGAGCTTAAAAAGTGCCTAGGTCTTAATGGGAACATGTCTTACGTGCTATCGTTTTTGGGAGTTTGCCCTATCGTCGCAAAGTAAATCCTAATCCATGCTGACCCCAATCTGCAGTGCTGGAGCCATATCATCGTTCAATCCCGTGTGACAGCCAACTTGACAAGACCTCCCTTAGACTACTCTGCTCTTCGGAGATTTTTGCTGGTCACTCAAATCTTATTCAAAAGCATGTCTGGGAAGCCGCAGGTGCACTGGTACACGGTAGTGTTGCTGTATCGCGCCTGCAGCCATACAATGTGAAGTTGACAGCGCTTGCTAGGTCCAAATCCCCGGCTGCCTGGATTGAAGCCCTAGGGATCGTCGGGTGTTCATGATTCTGCAGAAGCCATAGCTTTATTGAGTGCTTCAGAAGAAGTTCTCTTGGGAAAACTCTATGCCGTACTGCCGACTGAGACGTCTGGAAGCAGTGGGACTCAGTATTCAGACCAGTATTGTGACGTATTGTGCTAGTCCTCACCAGAGGTTCGTGGAGCTTTGCTTGCACTACGAATGTTCAACCCATGAACTTGCAGGCAGTGCCTGCAAAAACTGAGAGCACACTCACTTAGAAGCAACTTGTGAACTTTTTTGAGCAGAGCCCATGATGGTCTCTGCACCCTACGCATTGGGAACTGCCCCCACCCTGTAACAGTCTATAGTAGGGATCATACTAAGCGCTATATAGATGTACATATACATGAATATCTATATATAACTATCCACATGTTACAGAATAGGGGCAGTACCCAACCTACACATCCCAAAAACACTTCTGAAGGCGGAAGGCCTAAACTCCAAGTACTAAACCTCGAGGACCCCAGCAGACCAACACCGCAGAATGACCTCAAATGGCCCCCTTAGAGGACATCTACAGGAAAATCAGAGGATTATTGGAAGTCCGTTTTAAGCACTATAAAGGCACTATCCGCACCGAAGAAACAGCAAAATTCTCGTCTACGATCTTCATCCTCAGACTCCTCTCTAAGCTTTGCTCCTCAGCCCTCAGCTCAGGCCTCAGCGGCCCCGCCTACCCTAAACTGTCAATTTCGCGATAATCATCTCGCCCAACTGGTCCCGATCCTGCCACCTCAATCTACGTCCTAAACCCTTTTGCATCTTTTGCATCCAGCCTGCGAAGCCTCTGAATCCTAAAGCCCTACTGCCCAAAAATCTCAACCCCTGAGGCCCTAAGACCTGGGCAAAACTGCAACGCCCAGACCCCCGAAAGGATGGTACCACCCCCCAAAGATGGCTCCACTACTACATTGGGGAATGTTGGGGATCATTAAATGGTTCCATGCGTTGGATCCTTTAGGGGGTCTGCCACTGGGTGCCCTGCCCACCACGGCAAACCTTGGTGGCACTTAGCGCCTCTACTAAAAACAGAAACAAACTTTTGGTACATAAGAGAGGAATATAGGGGAACGCCTCACAAAGTAAGGGTCTGAGGTCCTAGCTACGTGCCAAGGAGACGTTGAAGAAGAGCCAAGACGCTTAGCTCTCATAAGCTCATAGACTGTAAGTAGGATTGATGGTTTGGGGAGGGCGGTTTCTCTGTATGTAGTCAGCCCTGTTGAGAAAACATGAATACAAATTTAGCTGCTCATGAAGATTTTGAGAGCCACACCTACAATTCATTTTCACAGGTATTGCTCTAGATTGAAAGTTAGAGGGATGAAGAGACAAGTTTGAGATCAGACCTACTCTCCACGAAATCTTGCCGTCCACGACACAACAATCTCTTCACTCGAGCCATTGCCCTTGCTACTCTGGCTTAAGCATGTCAAAAGCCTAGCATGAATCCAATCTGCTGGATTCCCAAAGCTCAACTGCTACGAGGCCTAGTAGACCTAGACTCCTAGAAGTTAGTAATTCGTGTCTACCTGCGACCCACCCTCAAAGATGTGACACACACTGCTAGATTCAGGAAATGCAGGTGTATATGTTGCTACCTGCTTTCCGGACACTTTGGAGCAAACCCCGGTTCAGCCCCCCAAACCACATCTAAAGTTCCTGAGTCTTGCGCCAGGCCCATCGAGCCGCCAAACAAACTTTGTTTCACAAAGGCTGGGGCAGCCGGCCTCCAAAGTTGCATGCTCTTACTTGGGCCTCTCCTAGTAGCTTCTTGCTGGGGGTTTTGTAAGCTATGGTTCTGGAAAAGCAACGGGAGCTCTAGATATCACCAAAAGGCGCCCCTTGCCTTGCAACTCAAGGGAGTTTTGTGGATAGTAGTGAGGGGTTGAAGCACCCGGCATCAGGTTCTAACAGGTTATGGTTACCGCCACAATATATGTAGTCCCGATGACCCCACCGGAACGAGGTCAGGAACAGCATAGCCGGTGTCGACACTGATGGTCTCTGGGGGGTACAAGAGACGCATGGGGAAACAAAAAGCATGACTGCCAGCATGACGGTAGATTCACGTCTCCCTATTAATAAAACTACACGACCGAGAATTTGCTTTCCTGTTCTTTTTCCTGTCCCTGGATTAGCTACCCCCACATTTGCAACACAAATTTGGGCAAAATCCCATGTACCACAGGCTTTTTGTCGATCTGAGCTGGCTGCGGTGTTGCCAATCCCATTCATCTCGTTGGTGACCTCAAGTGAGCGATCGCGTACTGGCGGCAAGAGCCAAGCAAATCGAAGTTCTTTCTCCGGGATGGCAAACCTACGGAGTCTGTTCACTCACCCCCCCCCCCCCGAAACAAGGACCCTACAAGTCTCATAATATGGCTCTTACTATAGGGTCCTTATTTCTAGGGTTGGGAGTACCAAAATCCCCTTAGTAATACCAAAACGGGCCCTTTAGTTTTTGAAGCGTAAGTTTGGGACTCGTGCTCTCAGGCTTACTCTCCCAAGCGTTGGACATGTGAGCCTGGAGATAAGAATCTCAAAGGCACAACATTTGAAAATTTGTGTTCCGTGGCATGGCAAGCTGCATATGTCAAGATGTTACAGTATGACTCACGAAGAGCTCAGGGCTTGAAGCAAGCGGCTTCTGAAGGGTGATGGGGCCATTTCGGCAGCTGCCTACTTTGCTTGGAGTCCAGGCACTGCAACCTTCACAAATTCCCATAGTCCCCGTTAAGTAAATAGAATATGGCTTTGAGCATATTCTAATAACATCCCCATATACCCCATATTCTACCTACTTAAGGGGGACTATAAGTGCTGCAATTCTGAGGCCCCAAACGCAGCAGCCCGTGCTGGATTCAGGCCACCGGCCATCGTCGCACACCTCTGGCACGGTCTGAAAATTGGACGAGCCCAAGGCCAGGCTTGGGGTGAAGAGGCAAAAGCTCCAAGGGCGAAAGACTTGAGACTTCACGTTTACAAGTCTCGAAGTGTGAGGTATGCTGCGCTGACATTGGAGCATGCTTAGTTGCAAGGAACTAGGGCTGAAATTCCAGGGTCTAGGGGTGGAGGCTTGGGGCGAATAGGTCTCCATGCTTGCGGTTGCGTCAGAGCTTTAGGTTTAGGGAGCGGGCCTGGACAAGCTACTGTAACCATTGTGGCTGCTAAGATCCTAGCGTCCTGTGTGTTGTTGGCGTCTCCATTGAGCCGAATGCGATTGCGATTAACATGATATAGGACTTGTGGGGGCCCTGACTTCCAAGAGCAAAGAGCCGCGTGTAAATGCTCATTACTATCATTCTTACAGTTGCTTATGATTCTGCCATTACTATAGCTCTGCAAGTATTATGATTGTCTGGTTGTGTTATGGCGTGGTGTGTGTGCATTTTTTAGGGGATCCTCAGGTCCAGGGATAGCCGAATGCGGCGGCTGAATTGAGGGCTGACTCTTCCAAAAAACAAGCTTACTGCTTGGTAGTGGGGCATGAAGGAATGGAAAACAACATGGAAGCTACTATATCATGGAGGAGGATTATATAATGGTTGCTTGGTTGCTACAGGGATCTATTGCTCCATTCTCTTCTAAGAACCAGTCAGAAGTTAGCCTACAATGGGAGCTGCGATGAAAGCCCTCTGAGCTCTCGAGCGTAATTGCTCATGGTGAGCATCGGCGTGCGACAACCGAGGTATTTTCGGCATGGGGCAGACCTGGGCATACGCAAGACTGTATGAGTACGTGGGATAAACGGGATTCTGGGGATCCCGTCTGGAACTTCGGATATCTGAATGATTTTTCGTCCATTGTCACAGGTCCCCGTTCTGGTATCCGCACGTGCAGAGATTCCCTCATTACTGAGTGGAGTGACATGTAATCGTTACGGTCTCAGACCCCACTTTGTTTAGCATTCTGGGTTCGTACGGTACCACTAGCGTCACCCACCGCCAATGAAACCCCTGATCAGAAAACATCTGCATGCAAAGCGAAAATCCTAGTGAGCGAGCCTGCTCAGGAGGGTCTATAGGGTCAAAGGCTTGATCCTCTTTTTCCAGAAGCACACTTGTGGAATTCCAACTCACGCACCTAACTCGGTCAGCACTGTAGGATTCTTAAGGTTGCGGGACATGCGAAACTCAGATTGGATGACAAGTGTTCAGACGTCTTCAAAGATGCGAGTCTGAAGCAAAGCCGTGGATTGCCAGCACCCAGAGGGTAAAGCATCCAGCAACTGAGAATGAGGCGAGAGGAGACACTGATCCTCCAAAGCCATGGGTGGAAGCATTGTTGCGCGGTTACGGGCTTCGAGGTTAGAGAGGTGGAGAGCAGAGGGTTTAGGACTTCTGCCTGCTGGTTTGGAGGACCCAGTGGATACTCCAGAAATGTTCAAGTGTCCTTCTTGTTTTCGCAGCGTAAAACATGTAGTTCCTGGAAATCCCACGGAAGCAAAGCATAAGAGTATACAGCAGCCTTTGCTGCTTGCAGGGTTCACAGCTTTAGTCTCAGGACATCACGATCTTCCCATACCAAACGAGTTTGCCGGGTCTGGGTGACATGAAGCTCTGGGAAGTAAAGACTTGGCTTAAGTTCAATCCCAAACCCTAAACCCTAAACCTGAGGGTTCAGTTTCAATTTCTACAGGCCCCCGGCAAATTGGCAATTGGTACATTTGGTGCTCAGTGGCCTCAGGTCTGCGTCAAGTGTCTTCATTGCGTACACATTGTACGATTCGTTCCATCAAGTTTCGTACCTATCCTTATGCAATCTTTAAAGTTACTAATGCCCAACACTTTGGGAAACCAAAAATATGAGTTAACGAGCCCCGCCCTAAGACTTTGCAGCCCTTCACGCCAACCCCAAAGCCTCTGATCACTATAGACTCGTCATCCCTTGCCCAACCCCCTCGCACTCCCAAGGTTCTGCATCCCGCCTTGCAATTCTGGCTGGGTGTCGGGTCGAAGCTTGGGCAGAGCTCATTACCTTGGGATTATCCCACTAAGCCCTAAACCGGCTTCACGCGTTCAGATAGCAGGATGTCTCAAACCGGGCTCAGGGTCTGGGAGGTACATATATCGAAAGCAATCATATTCAGGTGTAGGCGTAGAGGACTCCCCATTACTAAAAAAGACAAATGGATTTGGATGTAGATGTGGCGCCAAGGAAAATTACTAAGGGTCTCTGTTTTCTGGATAGCAGGGGAACACCCCACCTCATCCGTGTTCTGGAACTTAGGAGCAGTTGTGGTTGGTGTCATGGAGCTACTACTACGAAGGTCCTACTTCAGATGTGTGATTCTAATCCTGCGTCTTGGAAATTCTGGCTGCGGAGCTTGCATATGTATCGGCAGGCTCGACATCCGGGAACATGCTGTTGGGAAGCCCGCAAATCATATGCCATTTCCCCACATTATTTTCGGGTAAAGGTCAAGGGTTACACGGCTTTCAACCTCCAAGCTTTCTAGGACTCATGCACCCGGCACAACGCTGAAACTCCTTAAGCTTCTGATGAGGATTTTGAAGGAACAAATCTCAACCCAGAATTGCTACACTGCTGATCACGCCCCAAACCTTGCGCGCCTCAACCTAGACCATCCCTCACAACCCAGAGAGCAAGCATGCAGAGCCTTGTTCTGGAGATTGAAGCTTTGAATCCCAACTCGGGTAATGTGAAGCCCACAGAACTGGAATGAAACTTATCAAGGGACAACTAAACGAGTATTCATGTCAGCAACTTACGCACCCTGTACTTTCATGTTACAAGTCCCTACACCCTTTAGCCTGAGTTAGATGAATACAAGCTCATTCAAGGGACCAGCATCCTTTCCCCCGATTCCTTGGGCTTCGGGCAGCTGTGGATACAGGTTTGAGCGTCCTGACCGGAGCACCTCTGGCTCAGCTTATGAAGGTTTAGGTTTTAGGGTCTGACTAGGTTGGGCTGTATTCTACTGCCAGGAAGTGAGCGCAGATTATACTATTCAGTTGGTTTCAGGCGACAGAGCTAGCACTTTTTGACGCTGCAGGGTTCGAAATCATTGTGTACTTAATGTAAAGAAAGGGATGAAAACATCTATATGCCTCGTTGATGAAAACCTTGCAGAAAGGACGCGTCTAAACAGCATAGAAAATATGTAGGATGTTGGGAAAGTGTGCATGTGCATTTACATTGGCAAATGCATATTCTAGACTTGATCTATGCGGTATGTATGTTCCGCACGTAAGTACATATATACATATATGTGTATGCATGTAACAGTGTACATGGATACACGCATATAATACTTGCAGTTGGCTGGGGTATATGGGATTAGTCAGGACAACAGGACAGTAGTTCCTGGCCAGAGAAGCGATTTGGGCTCCAGGTGGACGGCAGAGCGTGGTCTAGGGTTTGGGTTTGGGGGTTCAGGGCTTGGGGGGACCTATTGGGCTTCTTCGGGGATTACTCTGGTCATGGAATAATTTGGGCTATAGTCTAAACTCCTAGCATCCCCCTTACTAAAGCAGTAGTCCCTCATATAATCCCCTTATTATGTAATCCCCAGTAAGGAGTTTAGACTAGAGCTCATTTTGAGAAATACAGACACGAATGCCAGGCCCCCAGCTCTCTCTCACTGGGACAGCCGACCTCCTGGGCAGATCTCAGGTTTCCGACATGGAAGGAATCCCAGGGAGGTTAGTTTAGAAGATAAGGGTTCTGAGTTTAATGAGGGGAAATGTGGGGTTACTACATGGCTGGCTGAAGTGCCTGCAGGGGATACACGTATACTTACTACGTCCTCCAGACCCCCCAAAGTAGGGATGAGTATTCAACTACTAACTGTGCTTGACACAGCACTGGCGACTTTGAAAACCAGGGTTGACTGTCAACCTTATAAGCACATAAACCCTACGACCCCGAAACCCTAAAACCTATAAGCACAAAATCCCTTGACTTTCAAACCCTGATATGGCCTGGAGACGCAGGTTGAGGATGGAACCCCTGCTGAACTCTACGCCATTCGGTCATGTGCGTCTATACCGGGGTCCCAATATGAGCCATAGTCTACACTCCTTAACAGGTGTTATATAGGGAGCCTACAGGGCAGTGTTATAGGGTTTTACGAAGGGGGATACTTGGAGTTTAGACTAGCTCATGTGGACAACAAAAAATACAGTCTTGATTGAAGGTATTTGCCCCTCACAAAGGTAGCCCCAATTTTGGGACATCCGACATCAGGAAAGGCTTTTGGCAGCCACGTGGCACAAATGCCGCCGCCATAAGTGAGTGACCTGAGAACTAAGAAAGGTTTGGGAGAACTAGAAATTCAATGCGGATTTGGAAAGCTGTTTTTGAGAGTGAACCGATTTGGATTCTTGGGCTCGTTGTGCTCCAGGGTTCCACGCTTCGTGTGTAGGATGTTGAACCTCAAGGCTGTTAAGTCTGCGGCAACAGGCATGCACTGTCAAAAGAAATCGCGGCCTCAACGCCTTCAAAAAACAGTCATGAATTGTCATAGCACAATTTTGCCTCTGAGTGTCTGTTGTCCCAGAAGCGCGTGCAATGTTGCACGCAAAACCCCCTGACTAGACTTATAGGGGAGTGGTGGAATCAACATTGGCACAGGATTGTCGGAGGGATTCATCCCCGTCAGCACCAAGGAATGAAAACTGGTCCGACCCTTTTGGCAACTGGTCCGACCCTAAACTCTGAACTCCTAAGCCACCACCAAGGCAGTCAAGTATCTCCATCAGTACTGCCACCCTGTCACCTATCCCGTTCCCTGCTCACGATCAATTGGCAACAATGCGCTCATGATATGACCCCCTCAAATATCCTGAACCCTGGAACCCTGGGGCTCCATGTCTGTAAATAATCCCTACATTCGGCCCCAAAGTCTAGTGATATGACCTACATTGGGCTATTTGGAGCCTTCGCGGAACCCAATCCTGAAACCATCCATGGTGGCAAAGTTCCACTTGAACAATCCTAGCCCCAACTTCCCAAGACCAGTCCGCCAGAACCTATAGTGTTTTAAACACTCAAGGCGCTGGCTCACAGCAGTCTGTTGTGCGGGTGAGGTCAATCATGCCTGTCACAGAAGTAGTTGGGATCGCTTTGAAAACTACTGTACATTGTTAAAATGAGTAGTCACGAGTAGTCCACCCGTCCTGGGGTGCAGTCTTGTAACCAGGTATGCGAGGGACCCGGTTTCTTATCATTACTTTACGAACGCCGGCCTGCTGCTTTGAGTCAACAGCTGCTGTTGTATGATTCCTGTTCATGAACCTCTGATTGTAAGCCTGAAAGCTACC
The DNA here is from genome assembly GCA_905231905.1 of Symbiodinium pilosum. Taxonomy (NCBI): domain Eukaryota; class Dinophyceae; order Suessiales; family Symbiodiniaceae; genus Symbiodinium; species Symbiodinium pilosum. The sequence continues at coordinate 48,909 of CAJNIZ010014336.1, forward strand.
TTCTGACCATGAGCGCAGCACGCATGAGGGGTACTGTCCGCCTTCGCGACACGCGCAGTGGACGAAGGCACTCAGCACCTCAAGTGCTGATGAGGAGTGGGATACACACCAATAACAGGAGAACGCACGCAATCGCAACCACACTATCTCGGACCAAGACCTCCAAAGAATCCCGCCAACAGTCCTGCTTCTGAAAACGCCTGCCTTTCTCTGGGAGGCTACACTGGAAAAAGCTGCACTAACTAGAAGGCAACACGATCGCAGGCTTCAGCATGGGGAGATGCTAGGAGCTTGTATTCCTCAACCCGATTGGCACTCCAACCCTGCCCCAAAAAACTACAGATCTAAACCAAGTAAGACCCTCAATATTGAGCCCCGCTGTGCACGCAGAGCTTGCGCCGAGTGGTACTGAGCATGCACCGGGAGCACAGATCAAAAGTTGGACACTGAACCTCTCAGGCAAAGGCATTCCAATGGCTCGAATGCTTCGGCAAGTCTTGCCTCACAGTTCAGGAGGTGTTGGCCCCGAGGCGTAGGGAAACAAATCGAAACAACAGCTGTCACTCAGGATTCCAAGTTTGCGCACGGGAAACTTCAATCCCTTGAAGGGAACTGAGGCATGGCCATTTTCAGGTACACCATTGCTTCAGCCATCGCTGGTCAGTTTCCGAGAGTTTCTTTTAGTGGATACAAAGTCGGGTGATAAGCGCCTTCAGTGCGGCAGAATCACCTATACCGCCCATTAGCACACGGTAGAACTACCTCCTGCCCTTTCTGTGGCAGCCACACGAAGCAACCCGACAGAACCAACGCCCCGTGGCAAACAGCCTGAAAGATGCCCGGCAATCCTACAACCTCGACCTGCGAACGCCGGCAACCCCACCGTGCGAACACAGCTGCTCAAGCCCACAGCCATCACTTGCATCACCCTCCGGTAATTTCATAGACCAAGGTTTTTCTCTGAGTTTTTGTTTGCCCCACTTCCTGCAGACTCATCTAGGTAATTAGTTGATGCTGCGCACAGAGATCTGAGTCTGTAAGGTGCCAGCCAGCAGTGCCTGAGACAGTTGGGGACACATACACGGACACGGAGCTTGGCGGATAGCGTGAAGGCACGCAGGTTTCGGGCGTATCCAGGGTAGCTGCAGGGACCTGATGGAGGAAAACTGCTATGCGTTGCTTGTCCAGTGTTCTGCATGAACAGCGGAGATCATGACTTTGGCTCGTGCTCCCGTAACGATAAGTTTGTCATCCCGAATCTGCACAAACCCTGGCATTACCCATAGACCCCATAGACCCTAAACCCTGAAGGTGTGGGGATCCCACACACGTCTAACAAGACTCAACAAAAAATACTGTTTGAAAAATGGCGCGAGCTGACAGCGTGCGAAAGATGAGGCTATAATGGGCAGCGAGGACAAAACAAATGGCTGTTAGGTTTAGGGCTTAGGGTTTAGGCTGTTATCAGGAAATGGCCGCCGCCATCAACGCCACCTCCACCACAGAATCGGGCGAAAGCACCCCGGGAGGCCAACCCCTTCTTGACTCTGCGTGCAAGGGAACTGCGCCTATGGGCGCCTTCATATGGCTGCTGTACAGTAATTCCAAAACCTGAAATAAACCCATATTGGGCATCTTTTCTCCAAAAAACACCATGTAAGGTGAGGTCCGGTGAGGTCATTATAATCTTGGGAGAAGTCAAATTGCAGACCAGAGATTTCATCAACTCCTATAAGCTAGTCACTAGTCTCTGTAAAGACCCTACGCTATTCTCTTTATAGACTCTTCAAGCCAAAGCGGTACGAACACTCCTGTGGAAAGCTCAGAACCTTCAACCGGGCCACTTGTACTTGCTGAGAGTATCCCGGTTGGAGTAGAAATCGGTCTCGTGACCTGATGGTAGTGTATAGGGGCCCTTCAAATTAAATTAGAAAAGGGTTGGGAGTACGCTTGTAGAGATAAATAAAGATTTTCATCTCAGGGAATGGTGTTGGTAGTCATTCAGAATTCCACGCTAGAGTCTCATAATGTGGGATTTCTTCCCATCGCCTGACCTCTAGATGTGGATTCTGTCATTGCAGCGTTGAGTGGCAGTCGTATTTTGAGCCATGTTGCAGTGCAAAGGCTTGTGCGGTAGAAGCTTCTAGCAGCTAGATGAATTCGAGGCTTTGAAGGGATCTGCTCCGAACTTAGGACCCACATGAGTGTATGTAATGTCCGGATGAAGTGCATCTCAAGAGAGGAACGTCCGGCAGTATCATTGCAATTGACAAGGGTCGCGAACATAGGAAGCGGCCCGAGAGCACGATGCGCCTTCTGACATTAGAGTAGTTTATCCTCGCAATAATACCAACAATAGTAAGAATAGAAGCAGTAAACGTAATAATGGTACATTACTATTATAGGGAACTAGGCCTGTCAAGCCAATGAGCTCAAGCTTAAATCCAGCTCGAGATTCGAGACTTGGACGCAAGCCTGCCAGCAGCCCCAAACCCTCTCATGCACCCAGCGTATGAGCAACATGAAGCAACCTCAACTGCATTGGTGACTGAGGCTTCCACAAGTTCGATCCAGCCTTGTATGTGTTTCAGAGCTTGGGAGTCTTTGGGATCATGGCCAGGGTTGAAGCTACCCTACATAGTAAAGGGTGTCACACTAAATAAACACGTCTGACAGGTCAAAAGGAACGAACAGCTGTTTCAGACCAAACCCAAAACTATAAAATGCTTATGCCCAACCAAACTTCCAGGGCTCTCATCAATTTCACGAATCAAGACCCCAAGATCTACTGTGTGGGCTTCTTTCTATTTGCTTGGTGCCGCCGATGCATGTCTCCACAATTAACTTCAAACACACCTCTTAGGATCTAAGAGCGTAAGAGGAGCGCAGACTCTCCAGTTCCTAGCCAAAAAGACTAAATTAACATCTGCAAATGAGTAAGGCAATGCCTTCACTGATTGTCTGTACGTCTCTACAGGCAACAAGAACTCGTAGATTTGAACAGCCACTCGAGCACTAGGCCCCATCTCTCTAGTCCTTGTCGCACATATCGTGGAGAATTAGGCTCGCCCAGAAAAGTGGATGAACAACTGCTTACACACTCTGTATGGAGACTCAAGGCGCACGCGTACTGCGCCGTCTCTCAAGCCAACGACTTGTTTGCGACTCCTGCCTAAAACGCTGAGACAAACGATCGCCTCATGCGGTGTCTGATACGCTTTCCAACAAGACTTGAGGATGAAGCACGCGCAGCTTGCGATTGGTTACGGGATTCAAAGGGGACAACCCTATCTGTCATTCCGTGCCACATCGGCATGAAGCCCTAAATCTGATTTCCAAATGTGCACTGCTTCTGTGCGGGAAAATCTTTCTGCTACAGCGAAGGCTTTTGCTCCGAGGCACAACTCAATTACTTCAGCGCCGGCTTTTGCACTTCAAGATGTTCAGCTGGAGCATGCGAAGTTCAAAATCTCTCGGCTGATGAGAATGCAGGTTGCACTGAAACTGGCTGCTGCACGGAAGTGTCTCTCTTCAGCAGGGGGTACCGAGCACGATGCTTTTGTGAGCCCCCATGCCACTACCGCGGGATTTGGTGTGGCATGGAGAATGACAGTGTAGGATCATGAGCTAAATGCTCTGGAGCTCTCCAGGATGGCCTCCAGAATTGCCAACTTCCCTTTCCAGCCTCTCAGCCCACTGTCCAACCCTCAAAGGATAAGACCTTTGAAAGGTTAAGACCAATTCACGGTACGGCTGGCATCTTCAAAGCCACACAGACTCCACATTGCCCCACAATTCGAAACTCAGAACATCTTCTAAAGGACGCCAGTAAGACCGGCAATTTTTTCGTGTACCCCGACATCTTAGCTCATAGACTATAAACTCCTTCCTAGCAGTTTAGACTTTAGCTCATTTTAGCTCATGGACTCGGACAATCTGAGGTGAGTCTTGGGCTGAGAAAGCTGATGGAACAGAACGCAGCCTGGAGTAGTCCACAGCATCATGGGCTTTGAGGGTTCAGGATGATGGTGCAGGGCCAGGGGCTGCAATTATACAATGATTCCCTCAAATCAGGCCAAATGAAGAAGACTGGAGCTCTGATAGGACTATAACAGCTCACAGATACAAAATAGAGGGAAATTCAATGAGGGTGGCCCGTGGGGATACCCCAAGGGCCCTTGGACGAAGTTAGTGGACAGCCACCAGGCTCCGACGAAATTAGTCGAAGGATGTCAAAGGCAGGGCGGCTTTGACGAACTGACTCGAAGGGCCACACGGTGTTTGCGAACCGAGGCCACCAACAGTCTTTCATTGAAGCAAAACTTAAAACTAGGTTACGAAGACAATTTCCCACGAGCCTTGCACAAAGCATGAAGCAGGGGCCCTTAGTCGAAGGCCTGGGGACTGGGCAGCGCTTAGACATGCTTTGTTGTAGTGGCATGGGCATAATCCCTTTGCGCCGACCCCCTTGGTTTGGCAGTGACAAAATACTCACAGCCCCGCTGTTGATGTGAGGTATACGGTCTACCGGCACTTTAGATTTTGCGATCATAATGGACAATCAGATTTGGCATTCCTTAGGAAACATGGCCAAACATTTCCACCGACGACTGTATCGAGCTGGCAACTTAGTATTTGCAAACACCCATGTGGACGCCTCGAGCGCCTCTGGAACCTGGAAAATTCTCGTCAAATTGTCCCTCAGGCTTGCTGCACAGCCGAAAAAATTCAGAGCTAACCTTGCTGCTCTCAAAATTCTGTAGCGCAGGCAAATCTCTGGCCGGGCTGGCAGGTCAAGTGCGATTAGAATTCTATGCACCTTGCACTGTGTTAGTTGTACACGTACACCAGACTGTCCTGAAGCTGCAGTGCTTTGATGGTTACCTGGATCGTGCGGTGATGTCCTTGCGGCCAGAAGGTCGACCACCCAATGCCGACCCCTGCGTTCTGCCAGCGTTGGTCAAGAATGTCTTGGCTCGATGAAGAACGTGAATCCACGGCAATCTCATATGAGATCCTGGATCGCATGTCTCGGGCTACGAAGACGGATGCGTAATCTTTGGAAAGTGCCCCTTCTCCTTTCGGATAATATTGAATCCAGGCCTGGATGCCAAGCCCCGGCACTGGAAACTTCGGGCTTTCCCGCATCTCCCCGTTTGACATTGCTGAGAAATCTTCCCCCGAGATGTCCCAAACGAAGGTGCGGGGCCCGGTTTGGAAGAAGTACGAGCTGCGGGCAGAGATCGCTCAGGCTCTTGACAGTCTCCTCAAGCTTTCTGATTCTGGCCTTCTGCTCCTTGCTCTCGGTCTGCAACAGGGAGCACGCTCTGCTAGCCTCTGCAACTGCCCCACTTGACGCTTCGGCATTGTTCGGATCCACCGCATGGGCAAAGAGGTATGCTTGCAGAGCATCGGGTTGCTTGCCACCGCAAGAAAAACACTAAGCAGCTGCCTCGTTGACAGTCTCTGCACCCCCCGGCCCAAAGAAGCTCAAAAAATGCTTCCAACATGAGAAAGTCTACCAACTCAGAAGCAGGCACAACACCCACCTTTGCAGCCTCCACCGTTCGGCCGGCTGCTTCGAGCCCCCTTGCCAGCGTCATGGTGACCGTGGGCTCGAGGCTCGGGAGAAGCTGCATTGCTTCCTGCATGAAGCTGCGTCGCGCCGGCAAGTCTTCAAGGGATCTTGCGGATAGTTCAAAGAGCACCCTAAGCTGTTTTTGGACAGGTGCAAAATAGCGGAAAATACCTTGAAATCTTGTCAAAATGTCTAGATGCCCCACAAAATTTGTTGGAGCTTCATGTGTGTCCAAGCGGCATGGCCCTCAGCTTCAATGTACTTTCGTTGCTGCTCACATCCAGGCTATCACCAAAAAGGACTAATGCCCGAGCTGCTCTGCCTGCCTCATCTGCAAGAAACCCCTTTGCTTTAACCAGCATCTCATGCGGGAGGTCCCTCATATTCAGCTGAAGCTTGTCGTGGAGTGCCGTGAGTACCAAAGCTCCAGCGTCCACCCAATCTCCTGCGTCGTCCCCACTCATCTGAAGCACCAACTCCCACAAAGCTCTAGCACCATCCGGATTGTGCCTACGGGCTGCAAGCCTCCGTAGGAGTTCCCTGGACATCTGTGACCTCAAACAGGGGCAGTCCACCATCAGAAGCAGCTCTGCTGCCGCCTTGCAATCTTCGAAGCCGCTAATCACGTCCATCAGCTTGGTGACAGCATTTCCGCGCTGCTCTGGGTGCAGAGCAGCCTTCCTTGGATCCGCAAGGGGCAAGTTGTGAGCTTGATAAAACCTTAGATCTACAGAAGTGCTCACATGGCCCCCGAGTAAAGCCCTTATCCTTGTCAGACTGGACTTGCAGCGTGTACGCACTAAGACCAAGGGGTCATGGAGAGATGGCTGGCCGCCCTTGGAAGACGACGGTTAATACAAACAGGACACCTTTTTGACGTGAGAGGTCTGAAAGCATGAAACAAGCGCCGAAGGTCGAAACTTAAAACCTCGTAACAAGAAGACCTGGTTTGTTCACCTGCCAACGTACTCATATTCCGGAGCCCGCCGCAAACTACAACCGCAAAGAAGGCTTGAAATGGCCCCAGCTTCAGAAGCAAGATCTGGATCAGTGCGGCGTGCGCTTTGCGCTCGGGCTTCTCGGGGACTGGCCCAACAAGATGTTCAGCGTGCCTCTGCTGTGCAATGATCTAAATATGCTAAACAGAGCTTTGGATCTTCGTCACAAAAAGGCATCTGTCAAGCATTTTGGTCTTCAAAAGCTAGATGCAGCAAGGCCTAACCAGCAGCTTGGTTTTGCCGAAGCACCGGCTCTCGAAGTTGAGAGCATACGGCAGCAAGGGAAGCTAATCTTCTTACTTCGTGACTTTCTGGAACGCCTAGGCATGCGCCTACCTCCTCCAAGGAATTCCTAGCTGAGCTTGCGCGCAAGCTTCCTTTCTGGTAAGCAGGCAAGGCCCCAAAGAGCTTGGCATGTGTGTTGAAATCCGAACATTGAAAGACCAAGAGGCTCAAGGAGTTTGGCCGCATTGTCCACGCCAACATGTGCAATGATCGAGAGGATCTTGTTGACTGCCATTTCCTTTCACGACAAGAAAAGTAAAGAGCAAGCCTTCCGGCAATTCATAGGGATATATGGGGTCACTATCTGGGGAATAAATATGCTTACCAAGTACCCCTGACCCTCAAGTTGGTGTCATGAGCACGCACGCCACACCTGGGACGTCCAAACCTGACAGTTTTGGGACCATAGCTTTGCGAAACACCTCCCAGATGCATAGCACGGAATAGGGCAGTGCGTTCTACCTATATTCTGATCTATAGTCTATAGTCTAAACTCCTAGTAGCCCCCTTAATCAGCCCTATAGTAGTCCCCCGTATAATCTCCTATATAACCCCCTTTAAGGAGTTTAAAGCTATAGTACATCTGGCGGGGACTGCCATAGAAATCCGTGCGTTCATTCTCTTCCAGGCGCCGAATAGACACAAGTTTCTGACGCGCTAGACCTATCATTCCGGAATCCCCAAGACTCGAATGTCAAGAGGCCTAGACTCAGACCAGCTTGGCGCTAACCCGAGCCAAGATTGACAGCAATAGTAAGTGTGGCACTCGGAGCAATATCAATACTAAGTCAGAGTGTTTGAACTCGAGATCTTCCACAAAGAGTAGCAGCAGTTCTGAGTCACTACGATCAGGACAGGACTCCCCACGTACAAATTCGAGGGTCACTTGCACAGCATTTTCTAACTTTGCAAACCATGATCAGCTTTGCAAGATGTTTGGTTCAGTGCAACCCTCCTTTTACCCTTTGACCGGAAGAATTCCCTACAAGGAAACAAACGGACGAATTGAATGCATCCAGACTGTATACAGCTTCCTGAAGAGACATTTTGTAAAACTCAACAGCAAGCTCGTTAAGCAAGCTCTTTATGCCAAAGTAGCCTCCTCTCTACTTTTCGAATTATTTTCTATGTAGCACGCGACTCCTTGTACTCGCCGACCTCTTGCCGCAGGACTCGGTTTGGAAACACCTGGTTCTGGACCAAAGACAGGGGCAGGTACTGTCCACAAACTAAAACTGTCGGGTAGTCCTCTGAATAAGTGTGTTGATAGCGGCCCTTTTGAATTTGCCTGTACTGCAATTCTTTATGAGCTTAATCTGACTCCCCTTGCCCATCGGGTTGCCTGATTCTATAATAGGTGCCTTTGTCCCCTGGGTTCAGGGAGGAGCACCTAGCACGAATGCAACTGGCCTTTGCAGCTCTGTTTGGGAGCTAACTTTACTTCAGCATAGTTTACCCGCATCAAACCCGGATCTTTCTGTCCCAGCTTCCGAGAATAAAAGCCGGTCTTCACACCTGCCCCACATACATGCGTCCTGTAAAGCCCTGGAGTAGCATGGATGAATATCCGTTCGCATTGCGGTCTTCCAAAGCCATGGGCGTGCCATGATATACGTCTGCATGATAGTTTAAATTGCAGGATACGTAAACCTCAAGGTATGCAAAACAAGTGTGTCTTGGACTGGTTTTTTGGATTGTTGGATCACTGTAGAATATTCGTATGAATGCCTGACCGAGATTGAGACATCTGAAACCACGCCTGCCAAGCTAGCACGCAGTTGCCTTTCCTACAGCCCTTGGGTGCACTTCTGTTGATATCCACTGAGCGGAGCTCTGCCCTCCAGCGTTGACCTGGAACGCCTTTAAAGGGGTCTAGGGAGCCTCGCGGTTCTTATACCCCCACCTTTTCATCTTTTTTTATGGGCACCATCTTTCTGGCTGAGATCCCAGCATCAATACATCAAACGGGATGCAGACAGAAATGTTCTAAGCCCAGCACATCCAGCTTCAAATAGCCCGAGTGCTCTTTCGCCACTACAGGTAGCCCCCTAAAACCCGAGGATCATCACCAGTATCCCTTGTTGTCACAATTAAAGGGCGCGGGTCCATCTTAGTTTCTTCCTTCCAGCCTGCGTGCCGATCTCAGCCCTGGTCAGCGGGCTTCGCTGGCGGCGGCGCAATTCTGTCTGGATGGCTTCTCTCTCGTATGTGTGGCCATCCTGCGCCCAAAGAGATTGGGGTCTGGGGAGAGGGATCGGTTGTCTGTTTGCTCGGTGCTCCTACTGCTCGTGTACGACTTGCTCTTTTGATGCAGCTTGGCAGTTTTATGGCTTGCATGACAAGGATGCGCCCCTGGAGCTTTTTGAGGTGGTGTTTAGCTCATGCGGCTCGTCAGGTTTTCCCAGGAAAATGTCCAAGGCGTTGCCCAATGCGTTGAATCTTCTGCCTGTAGAGTAGTTTAACATTCAGTCCTCTGCAACCACAGGATCCTTCATGATAAGAAGGGTGATCGGGCACTTGAGCTTGTCTGGGATCTGCAGGAGTCGCTTCGCTTCTGCCTTCAGGCAGTTTGGAGAATGTCTCCCAGTTAGCAGGGCAAGAATGAAGAACGTAGCAACGCTGCACATTGCAAGGAATTAGGGAGAGGGTGTGTTGAAAGCTTGCAGCAATGTTATCTAAAGCATTCACACTGAATCCTTGGAGCCTCTTGGTCATTCTCGGCCCATCCCAATGCGATCAACGAGCTACACAAATACAGTCATGTGTGAAATGCGTGTCAGGCAAAACCTCAATCGCTCTGCCAACGAGTTTCTGTCAGCTCCGCCGACTCCACCACGTCTGGCTCTGCAACACCTCCGTCAACCGCCACATTGTCCTCGGGGCTTTGAGTGGCCCTGGTCTTTGCAGTGAGGCGTGGTGCTCTTCACGGAATCTTGCACCAACCCATGAGGGTACAGCTGAAACGGCACAGCTAGGTATTTCAGAGGGGCAGACCTAGGTGCTGGCTGGTGCTAGCTGGCCCTCTTCATAGCCCCCATCCCATCCGAACCTCGCTGCTCAACGTCATGCCAAGCATCTGTCCTAGGCTGCTCTGTGCCAGCCCCCTCACCATTTCCAGGCTCCGGAGTGGCAGCGACCGTTGAGGAGGAGTCTGCCTGGTTGCTATGGGCTTCAACAAGCTAGCGAAATTATCTACGTAAGTTAGGGGTCCAACTCAGAGAGCAGGGTTTGGGTACACTAAACTATGATTGTGCAAGGACTGCATCAGCATGATCTTGGTGATCATTCGGGCCAGGGAAACTGACTCTTTCCTTCACTTCAAAAGAAAAGAAGCCGAACCAGCCAACAACCATTGATCTACGTTTTGGATCGGGCTCTTGACCCTGCTACAAAGGCAGCTAAAAAAGGAAAAACAAACAGAGCTAAATGAATGCCAACCAATGGCAATCGACAATTACTAAGCTGTAGGCAATTGGGGTCAAATGATTGCATTGGCCTGCGCGGCATCGGGCCCTCCCAGGCCAGCAGGAGCGTCCACAATCTGGGCCAAGGTGGTGAGGTCAACTTCAACGTGTAGCAGCACAAAGTTTACGCAATTGCATTGGTGCCATGGTTGCTCTATTTGATAATATGCTTTGCTGAAAACAAAACAGGCCTGGGTTGAGGGGCGAAGCTGAATCGAAGTTGATTCTGAGCCTTGAAACCTGAATGCGCACTAATGGTTCACCGATGCCCATTATTGCCCATTCATACACCTGCTTCTTCCGGCGCAAGATGCCGGGACCGGCTTCAAATCCTTTAGCTCTTACACCATCCCAGCTCCAGTATCATAAGCAATGAGGACTGAAGCAGCCGGGCCCCGTACTGCCACTCAGATTTCACAGGGAAGGGGGATTGGGTGCGCAGCTTGCGGCCCGAAAGCATGACCCCGACTTACCAGGCGCCTCTAGCAGATTCATGATGGCCCCGTGCTGCCGGTCCCCAAGTTCTTGCCTTCACTTATTCAATCTTCAAATTCTGATATGTTGGATGTGCCAAAGAAGCCACGTCCTGCCCTCAGGGATACCATCATGTGGCTTCCGTGCGGGTCTGCGTCGCAAGAGCAGCTTCTACTTGCAGACAGGCAGCTCCCACATCGGCAGAATCGGTAGACAGCAGTGCAGACTCCATACTCATCTCTGCGACTGCCGCATTGTCCGACTCCACACGGGGTTGCGCCGCATCTTCTGCCTTTGTCGTCTCCTCCTCAGGTGCTTGCTGGGATCTCTCATGTGGTTTCATAGCTTGAGAGTCGCCAGAGCTTCGTCCATAAGCTCGAATTGCAGCTCAGTTTCACTATGCCACCATCTATGTCAAGTGAAGCTGCATTCGGAAGCGAAACTACGCAATCAAGTGATGCATGTTGTAGTTCAATAGCATGGAAAATCCAGATTTCTTTGGAGAATGGCTCTCAAGGTTCCAGAAGAAGTCTAGCACACATGTACAGCAGTGACTTCTGACAACAGGTCCTCGGCGTCATTGTTACCAGCCATGCAAGAAGTGCCAACCTGCACAAATGCTTGAACCAACGGTACTGGAACACAAGCGCAGACAGTTGAATAGCTCGGGCCTGAGCTGGAAGCTGCGACAACTGCACAGCCCCTACAAACCCACATTCCAGTCATATAGTAGTTTCCATTTTCTTTTCCATTATCCCATTGTAATTAGTTACTGTTCTTCCTCCTATTATTAAAACAATTATTGTCACAACTTCCCAGAACATCAGGACGATTCAAAGGCATGGAGGCCGTAAATCCGAGCTCTCAGGCCGAACACTTCCCGCAAGCTAGGGTATATATTGGGGTTATATTGGGTAATAGAAAAGAAAATGGAGACTACAGGGATTGTAGGGATTATATAGGTTTTATATAGGGTATATACTGGGGTTATACATCCCGGAGCCCATGCTGAAAACTCGCAGCCCACCTCAGGGTTTGCTTTCGATCCTTCGTCAGCTTCAGCTTCCACTCCAGAAGGATGGGTTAGCTGGAGAGACTCTTCCTGCTCTTCATGTGCGCCCCAGCTGTGAGCCCCTGAAAAGGCAGGAACTGACCCGGGCCTTCACCCTGGCCTCTGAACACTGAGTCTACCGTAGCCCTCCAGTCCGAACTCCTCAACCCTATGGGTTTTGAACCTCAAGTGCCCGAATACAAGGATGGTCCATTATGGCCTACAAGGCAACTTCCATTGCTTGCCTGCTACCACCCAAGTCCTCGGATGCATCTGCCCCCTCAGAGGCCACGAGGAGCACTGCTTCTGCACAACATGGGGCCTGAGACTCAATTTTCAAACTGCTTTAGTATACGTGACAGGGAGGAGGCATCATGAGATCCTGAGGGGAACCTTACCTTTTCTCAGCCCATGAACCTATAAACGTATCATGGGGTAGCTCAGCTAACTCTGAACAAGCTGCCTTGGCCTGTTCCTCCTTCCCGACAAAGCTTGCAAGCTTGGCGTCAATCCTGTGCCTCCTGGACGTGAACAATACAGGCTTCCATGTCAGGCTGAGTGAAACTCAGGGGTTTTGGGTTTGGGGTTTGTCTTTGCAGAAACTGCAAGGTCTTGGAAGGAGTGCTTACAAATTGTTGGGCATTTAGGTGGCTTCTTGCAACACTCTTTGCGTGCAAAGCTCTTTCCGGGAACAAGCTAGAAGAATAAACCAGAGACAAACAGAAATGACCTATAGTCTCCGAGTATCCCCCTTGATAACCCTTAGAACAAGCCTTTGAGGCCCTTAATGAGTAGTCCCCCATTTAACCCCCTTTTGAGGAGTTCAGACTATGGCTCAAGTGGCCTTGCATCAAGAGGCCAAGGCTGGCACTCTAAAATCGCAACCCATCAAGATCGGCAGTCGAGTCGGTATGGGGATATTCACCCTGGAGAAATAGGGATATTCAGAACGTTTGCCGAAACTCCTTGCATAATCCGACGCCATGGACAAGTTGGGAGGGTGATGTTGCTTTTGAGGGTTTCTGCGTAGGACACAAGAAAGGTATCGGTTTTAGGGGGTTCAGCCGAAGCAGTCGTGGTCACGACTTAGATTGAGGGATATTGAGGGGTCTCGCTTTTGGGGGAGTCCTGTCGCTTTTTGGGGCTTTTTGCGCAGTTCCTACGTTTCACGGCATTCCTTCTTTTCATGCCTAATACGCGAGTATTGACCATTGCTCACCTAGGACATGCAGGGAGTATTGGGGGATTATAGCGGGATATATAGGGTTTGGGGATATCTCCCGACTGATGGAAAATCGAAAAAGAAAAACGACACTGAATGGACACTTGGATCATGTGGTGCTTTGTAGGCTTTTGTAAGGCCTCAAGCTCCGATATCACACCGAGCATGACAGTAAATCTAGGGCAGTTGAGTATTGGCGGCGCATACGCGCACTCAACGCCGGGAGATGTGATCGTAAGCTGATTGTTGAGGCGGGGAACTCCAAGTTTGACTGGTGCCGGCTCTTTATGGGAAGTCGTATTGGGAGTGAGTAAATCCGATGTCTTGCTCTGCATTCCCGGAACTCTGGCAGCTTCCCACCCAACCCCCAAGTCCTGCAGCAGGACCTGCCCAACCACTTGCAAGAGGACATAGTGCTTGCTGCCGTTTACCTCACCAAAGATTGCCTGTAGTCTGTTGAGAAGCCCCACTGAGGCTTCTTGAGCACTAAAGGCTGCAGCGAGCGGAAAAGGCATGATGAGCTGGCACCCTCCTCCTCGCAAAGCAATCAATAAGTTGAGTTGTGTCTAACTGCAATGCTCGTCTGTCACTTTGAGATTCATTTGAGCAGAGGGGCTTTTGCCACCGCTACAAGAGTGACTTCTCCTGTTGTCCTAGCAAACCGCGCTTACGTTTAAGTCTGCGCAACACTGTGCTTGTCCCAACCCTCTCAAAAAGCAATGCTCAAGATGAGCAACTTCTCTTTGCTCGAGATTACAAAAGTCGCAGACTCGCTCGCCGCTTCGCCCTTCCGCCCATGGCGTTGGCTTCTGAGGCGTCAACTGGCCAGCCTCGACTAAGCTTTCTGCGTTCCGGGTGAGACCTGGGCTCAAGGATTCCAAGAGAATCTTCAGGATTTAGGTTTTTGGATCCTTGACTCTACGCGCGAGTTGGAGGGCTGAGTACGAACGTTTTAAGAGCGCGGCCCTTGCGTGGCGAATTATTTGCGAAGCGCATATTCCAAATAAGAAAAGCTCCCTCAAGCAAGTCTTGGGAAAAGTTCTGGGCTGGGAGGTAGGGGGCATTCGGGAGGAATCCAAAGGCAGGTCTTTTGAGCTTCTTGTTCAGAGCATGCCATTATTCAGCTTCTGCCTTGCTAGTATTCCGTACGGGACAAAAGATCACTCTATTCCGTGCTGCTTTTGCTATTCCAGTGGGCCGAAAGTTTGCTCTACTCCGAACCACCTGAACCCCAAAAGTATGTAAAATAATGGCCTTTATGGCTGTTATTATGGGTTTAGGGCTATTATTTTGCATACGTTTGGGGTTTGGGCACTTTTGATATTGGCTACCCAACATTAGGCCCTCTTAACGAAACAAGTCCGCGTTCTGGCACCAACCAAACGTCGGGAACTTCCCCTCCAGGCTCCGGGCAACGCATCACCGGAAAGCACTTCGTGGAATTGCAGCCTAGGTGGTACCCCTAATTTTGGGAATCCCCCATGTATGTGTTCATATCTATATATATATATACATGTCCAAGTCTGGCTCCCGCAACCCGCTCAGAGTTCAGAGCACCGCAACTGTATGTCATAATCCACAGGCCTGGTCCGCGGATCCCTGTTTGGCCTACCCATACCCTGCACATAAAGATTGTTGAGAAAACGCTCGTAGCACCAAGGTGCATCTGAACCAAACCCTACATGAGAGGGGCCTCAGGGGCGTTGGAATTTGGGCGAGAGACTGCACATTGGAATCCAGAAGTCAGCTTCACACTTTAAATAAGAGGTTAGAGTTTAGGCCCTCCCTTTGTCACTGCATTACAGTCATCAAAGGATTGTTGCTAACAACATGCTGGGGAAGACTTGAACCCTGCAAATCCTGAGATGTGCAAGTGACACTTCAAGCTGCGGACAGCTGAGTGCCCAGCGTGCGCACAAATTCCTATCTACGATGTATTCCTGCGCCTGATGAGCCGGTGTCTGTATGACGCAAGGGTCAGGGCTTCAAGATTAAACAGTAACGCTTGGACCAGACCTTGAGTGAGCGTCACTGCGAGGAATGGACAAAGGCTGCAAGGCTGCAACATATTACAAAATGCATCTGGCACAAAAACAGGGGCCAAAAGGACCGCCAGCCCCTATCTAAGCTTTTTGAACCCTGGCACTGAGACCTGACGTTCTTGAACTCTCGCCAAAATCCTACATGTTCGCGCCACAAGCCATTGCTTCAACTTCGCGGTCCTCGAAGCACATGGCAGGGCACTCCTGCTGGCAAGGAGTTCATTTGTTCTTTTGGGGTGCTAAGGTAGTTGCTGAGGTACTGTTCAAAATGATCACATGTGCTCGCTAGATTGGGTTTTTGCTGGCTCTCTCGAATTTAGATTTTGAAGGGGCCTTCTTTTGGTTCCAGGATGCCGGTCACGGGTCAAGGGGTGAGGGTGCACAATTTTTGGGGTTGATGTTTGAAGGCGGGAGGCCTAAGTTATTGCAGATTCAAGGTTGCCAGTTCTGATGGCTTCAGCTCCTTTGTGAAGGAAGAGCAGCAGAATAGCTATGAAAGGATCTGCTGCGTGCCATTCGCATGATGAAGGTTGCTACAATCTGCCCCTGGATGCAGGGCTCCAAAATAAGTACCTTCAGTGCCCACGATTTTGCAGGTCCCCTGATCAAAGCCTTCCAAGCCCTTAACCTTAGCCTGCACCTGCTGCATCTTCTACGCGGCTTCGAAAATTAGATCATTGCTTTGCCGCTGCTTTGCGCGTGGTGCTGTGTCTTCATGCCGCAATCCGCTTCTCTGCTACAATTGAGGGCGCTAAACGTTATTTCGGCTGCATCTTCGCCGCAAAACATCGCTGCAAAGCTTTCCCCATGAATTTTTGACACAACATGTAGTGGCGATCGTTGGCACGCCGATGATGGCCGTGCCTTACCGCTTGCATACATTCTAGAGAGCTAACCAATGCGCATGAGAGTCGGTGAGTTCTGTGCCTGCATCAGCTTCTGCAGTCAAAGCTTTTAAAATATCAGGCTTCACCACAGCTTCCCTCAGCAGGGATGCGGAGCCACGGAGCAAAGATTTCTACGGTGCAACACAAGAGCGCGGCCTGTATGCACTCCGTCGCCAAGGTGCTGCTGCAATCTGGACTGCATTCCTGGTGCGAGGAATGATGCCCTCTACTCGGATGGCTCGCGTCGAAAAAGGGAATTGCACTTGCACCATTGTGGCTGACGCCTTCTATACTCTGGCAAGACATGAGCAGATGTTCTCGCAAGCCCAACGGCCCTATCAGTCGTGCTGGGACACACCGTCAAGTTAGGACGTGCACGGAGTGGTAGACATACTTTTGGCTCTCTGCGCCGGATCAATCCTCCTTGCGAAGCAAACCATGCAGCAAGCCCCCATCCAAGCCCCTGGCAACTGTACACCACTGCTGGAAGCTTCGATGCCCGCAGCACCCAATATCGGAGATGGCCTGCGCCCAGTGAACTGCAGGAATTTTGCTGTTCTCCGGTGGTTGCTGTGAAGGTCTAGGGTTTACGGGGGGTTTAGGGCTGCACAATGTGGCCTTAATTGGGGTATTTAGCTCACCTACACCTGTACTGATACATCCGCAGGTCCTGTTCCCGCAAAAGAGGGAAAGCATGCACCTCAGGATCTTCTTTGATTTACCTTGCCATCCTTTTGTGGGCGTTGGAAAGGGGCCACGCTGCGGTGTGCCTGCTTTGTCTTGGAGACTCGCAAAAAAAATCATAACCATGGAGCCAATCGCTTCATAGAT
The DNA here is from genome assembly GCA_905231905.1 of Symbiodinium pilosum. NCBI lineage: Eukaryota > Dinophyceae > Suessiales > Symbiodiniaceae > Symbiodinium > Symbiodinium pilosum. The sequence continues at coordinate 65,741 of CAJNIZ010014336.1, forward strand.
TCGTAGCAATAGAACACGCTTCGGGAAAAGCGCCCCTAACTAAAGCACTGTGGACCTAAACCCAATGCAATCGTACTGTCAAGGACACTCCTAGGTGGGTAGTTACTAGGTGGGTACCCCATATTCAATATACAGCTCATATAATGCTCGTATAAGGGTTATGGGGCTATATGAGGTCTGTATAGGCCTTCTATACAGGAACCTGCCTTATATCTACCCGCCTGGAACTCCCCTTGATACTGGGGATTAGCCGGGCATAAGGGAATGCAATCCCTCCGTTATCCGTAACCTCTATATAATATATTCCTTCATTCCCTACCCTAAAACCCTGAATCCAAAAATCTAGACCCTGAACCCAGCGCACAGTAAGGAATCACGCAGCTGCTCTGGCCTCTGTCATGTTCTCTGAACACCTTAGCTCATCATCTCGCGTCGAATTGAGGGCATTCCCCGAAATGGTAGCCCACCTTCATTCTATGTCAGGACGGACTACAATCGTTTCCTGAATGACAACCAAAAAGGGGGCCTGTAATCTTCGGAACCCCTGAATCCTAAGTATGCTTGTCAATGAAACCGTTTATGTCCCTAAATATCCTCTGCAACCCTTTGAAAAGGGACCATTGGTTCTTGGAAGCCCCCATGGGAGAGCTGGATCAGGTTTCCCCAGGAGCTTCTTTGGCCGGAAGGTATAATGTACGTATCATCTTCCTAGGCCCATACCACAAGTGGCTTAAAGATCGCCAGACAGTGCTTTGCAAATGCTATGCGCAGCCATCGTCAGGCATCCGCTGCCCCAAAGCAATAAACATTGTCTTCCCCCTTCAAGGTCATTATTCCATATTTGTACTATGTTGAGAATCTTAAGCCTATGGGCCAACACAATCCTAAACCCCCAAACCCAGAACCGCTAAACCTTACCGCAGCATAAGACTTGAGGATTTCATGTTTGGCGGGACTACAACCCCAAATCTTGAAGCCGCTAAACCATCCATCCCCTACACCTTCCCTAAAACCCCTGACAGCTGGACATAATTAGCCTGAACCCTGCCCTAAAACCCAACCCCGAACCCTAAACACCAAGCCCTAAACCCTGAACCCTACACCCCCAAACCCTACAGCCCTAAACCCTTCAGCCTTAACATAGCCAGGGGGAAATCTGAGACCTGTGCCAGCAGTCAAGCCACGCATCCAGCTCAGCGGCTGGGATTCCCCAGTCCTGCATTTTGGTTTAGGGGTTTTGGGGGTTTAGGGTTTGGAGTAAGGGCATTTGGGGGGTTTAGGGCAGCTCAAGGGTTCAGGGTAATATGGGGATAGTGGAAAATAACATGGAAACCTCTATTTAGAGTCCAGGGTCTATGGGTTTCGGGCTTAGCAATTAAGATTTTAGGGTGTAGGAATTTGGGTTTAGGCCTGCGTGTTTTTTTGCTGTTTGGTGCGTGTGCTTCTTTTAATGGTACAGTAGTGTCATCCTGCTTCTGAAGTCAGGCTGTGCATTTTGTATACTCACGAATACTCTGAAGAAAACCTACATACACTCACAAAACCATAAACAAATCCTGCCTCACACAAGTCCTCCATGAGAGGTGTCAAGGGCAAGCATGTCTGCTTTGCAAAAAGCGCTTGGCATGGTAACCGGTTTAGGGTCTATTAAGAACTGTCTTTGACATATGTAGCCCAGGACGCGCCGATATCTCCTACGGCGGCCTACAGCGTGGATTTTGGCGGCAAGGGC
>CAJNIZ010014336.1:67572-85788 GCA_905231905.1 Symbiodinium pilosum
CCGCCCCCCCCCTCCCTCCCCCCAACCAAAAAAAACAAATACAACTACATGCACCAATAGACAGTAATCCTGATTATTGGGACCCCGCAAAAAGGCACCCCTAGTTTTAGGAGACACCCAAATACCTGAAACCTACATGAGATAAGGGAATATAATCCCTCTTCATCCCTGTATAATGTACTGCCGCATTCCCTACTAAGAACCAGTAGGTAGAGGCTCCCTAGAAGATCTCACAAAACATACATGGTAAGGATCTCACGTGCGTGGTGTTCGTCGCCATCTTCTTCCGCAAGCACCTTCCAAACAACAGCGGCTCGAATTCGAGCTGTAGCATTCTTGCGGTAGATAGGACGCACATCTGCTTTGGGAACAACATGGGAAACCCAACTGTACTGTGAGTATGGAACGAGGACGGCCTAAGCATGCTGCTTCCAAGCAGGTCAAAGTAGGCTGTGCCTGCTTGAGTACCTACTTTCTGCATCTTATAAGACCCCAAGCAATACGACCTGAGCTTCCCCTCCTGCGGATGACACTGGCCTGTCATATTCGCTAAGCGATGGGGTCGGAAGAATTCGGACGGCACGCAGCTCGCACCTGGGCAAGGGAGGAAACTGTCAACGTAATTCATGCTAGCAGGACTAGCGGCAGGAAAGTGATTGGAAGAACTTCTCTCGGGAAATGGTGGGCCGAAGGGTCCATTGCTTCAACAACTTGACAATGTCGCTGCAAAACAACATGATTGTCTCAAAGGTCCTTCCGCAGGGTTAACTCGATGGGCTACACGTCTCCTCGTTATGAATTCGGGACCTAGGTCAGTGCACTAAGCCGGTCAATCAACTTTTCCTTGCCTGTGCATCCCCCTTTAAGACATCGGGTCTGGAAGACCTTCACATCCAAAGTATGGGCGTGCTACTCCTCCGTACGTTGGCCAATAGTCACAACCAACCCTGTATCACCAATTATTTTTCCAAGCAAGGACGGCTATACCCTCTTTATAACAGAGCTCCCAAGTTGCCTTAAACACCCAAAGACGCTAAACTGCCCCAAAACTTTGACAGCAATCTGAGACAGCGGCTGGTCTACTGCTCCTGCAGCTGTCAACCGATGCGGGCACGGAAAAAAACAAGGTGAGGGCATGCTCCAACAAGGGGCCAAAGCCTAAGGTGTGTGGTGCGGCTGTGTAACTTCATTCGAGGAACCTTGTAAGACGGGGTGGTGATAGTAAATGCACAGTCTCACTGTGGGTCCAGAAGCATAGAAGCTGAGATTTTCCAGACTTATTCTGTATATCCCCGCCTACCACAAGAGGTTTCCACATCACTAGTCTTCATATATGAGCGGGTGTTGGGGCTACCAGCTTCCCGGACCTCCACAGTAAGTAATATCGTGTCCCCAAAGCCATGAAACAAGACCCTACAACCTAATTATTCCAAGGGTTCTGGTACTCCTTATTGTGCTCTAGAAACTTCAGCATCCCCCTCTAACAATAAACCTCCCAGCCCCCCTAGTAAGTTTGGGGACTCCATTATACGGCGGGAGTAGTCATGGAAAACTAGGAGACCGAAAGAGACAGGGTGGCGAGGAAGCTTAGACTCTCCACCCCTGAGCGGAACATTGCAGAAGGCGGTCCTTGTAGTTTGCGCAGGTTGCCACTTGCACCTTCCACAGTCTCCACCATCTAAAGCCATGAGGTGAGATATGAGGGGTTGATGAGGACATTATTGGGGGACGGTGTTTGGGAAGCTCTCATTTGTCGGGCTACAGATGACTACGGTGGCTCCTTCCAAAAGCCCTTGTACTGAGAGCACTTTTGGGGGCACACTTGGACCCAAGAACTGAGCATGCCTCAACGCACAAATCTCTACTTGTCCTAGAACTTGCCGAATTCCGGCTATGTGTGTACGGAGCTTAGCAGCAAGAATATGCGAACCATGTTCTTTTCAAGGATATTTGCTCTGGCATTTCAAAGGGCAAAAGCTGATGGAATTCATTGTGCGCCTAGGTTCCTTGCTCTCCGATGAGAAAAACACGAACCTATACATAAGCAGCGGCCTGGATGCAAACTTTTCGCGCCCGCGTGAGAAGCAGGTGCAGTGGGAATCGCTGCTCAGGCTCTTGAAGGCTACTCGGGCGCTATGCTGCGTAAAAGCAGTCCCAGTAGCAATTGGGTAGCTGCCAAACTTTTGTCCCTCTTTTGGGAAGCCATTCTCACTTCAAATTCTTACCTTCTGTGGACCCCGAATAGGGATTCTACAGTCGTGCGACTCTTAGTCTCTGCTCATGCTGGGGTCCTAAAGAGAGGACCATAAGTATGACAGCCACCTAAGTCCAGGTGCAGTAGCAACCCCGGCAAGTCCGAGGCTGCCTACGGAAGACTTCCGACTATGCGTTCAGAAGAAGATTTTCTGATGGCTTCTAAACGACGAAGGGGGGATCCAGAAAGGCACACCTGACATCTGCATAGCTTGAAGAATTTAACCTCATTCTTGTACTGCCGAGTACTACGGTACGATAGGTGTGGTCATGAGGACTGGGACCCCGCCCTCGTTTTTGGAAACTCCAATAACTTGTCACCGCATACTTCCACACAGGGTTCGCTCGAAAGCCACGAACAACGTGAAGACGGTGGTGATGTAGACCGACCGCATCCCGAAATCGCGGAGGGCTACAGGTGAGATCCTCCAGCTGTACCTTGACTTGCCCACATGGGTATAGTCCCCCTAAATAGATAGAATATGGCTTTGGATATATTATAATAAGATCCCCGTATACCCCAGATTCTATCTACTTAAGGGGGATTATAAACTCAAACTGTGTAGGATGTCAAGGGCTCCCACTGGGATCACTTCCTTCAAGCGTTGATGGGTAACTTCGACAAGTCCACTTTCGTAAATGCCAAAGTGGGGGCACAATCTGGCAGCTTCAACATTGCAATGCTCGAATTGAAATATTCCATTCCTTGAGCCTAATTTCAGGCACCCCCTAAATTGAACAGACTTCGCCCCATGTACAAGTCTCGTGCAGGGAATGCTTGATATTCGGAAGTGGGGTCTAACGAAGGGAAAGGGATTATCCAAGCTGACTACTTGCAAACAAAGCGTAACACCTGAACCTTACAAACTTGTCCTATCATCCATACGAGCAATACGTAAACCTTAAGAGAGACCTATACCTAGATATTGCCGAAGGAGCTGAAATGCTCAAGTCATTGAGTGTTTTGCTCAGACTGTTGGGACTGCCTATATACACCCGAACTACAATATTTTCTCGTAGGACTCCGCAAAAGGGAAAGTTGGACAACAACACGGACCCCCCCCCCCCATACACACACATAAATATGTGTATTATATACGATCATTGTGATCATGTATATACTACATATGATCGCGGTCTACCCCAAAGCAGACAAACGAAAGGATCCCACTATTTTTTGAGTGAATTGGCCAGAGATGCTCCTGCTGAGGGGGAGGCCGGCTGAAGTCGGTTATCATCACCTGACAGGAGAGTGTGGGGAGGCGGGTGCTTTAACCCTAAGCACTTTAAGCTTAAGCCCTACCTGAATTCCCGAAAATATGTAGAATAATGGCCTGTTGACTCTTTTTTGGTTTAATGGCTTTTAAGCCAGTATTGGCTTGCTCCTAAGCTCCAGGTATGGCGCCTCATCAGCCCTGAACCTCGAGACAAAACTTAATGGTTTCACTTGTGGGTGCCAACTGGGATGGCATAGGGCTTGAAAGCAGACAATCCAAGGCTTAATCTCAAAACCAGTGCCCCATTCTCTTGGCGTTGCGCTATGGTGACCGATGATGTTTGGGGCACGTAGGGGGACACGAATTTACTGCAAGCAGCAGGTCGAAACCTATAACCCACAAAGCTTTGGACAGTCCCATACACGAGACAACGTATGCCTTGATTCTTAGACACCGAAACTTTTGCCCCTCTTTATCTCCCCCAAACTAATATCCAACCGGCCAAAAAAACTCTACACCGACTGTTGTCCTGTTGAACTCGCGGGTAGCTTTGGGGCTTCACGATTAAACCCCAACCTCATCACATACATCCTCATATCTCCGCATATGTTTCCATGTAGCCCGCGATATATTCCTCAGTATTATATACCCCCGCCCATATAAATTTCCTACACATCCCTATCTTCCCCTATAAACCCCCTAGAATTTCCTATGCATCCCTATATCTTGGTATATAGCTCCCCTATACTCCCCGACCCTAAACCCTAAACCCAACCCTAAACCCTACATAATCCATTATAGTAGTTTCCATTTTCTTTTCCATTATCCCAATATATAACCCGTTTAACCCTAAAACCAACCCCCAGTAAAATGTGGTGAGATTGCAACTCCCTCGCCTCGCGGGGCAAAGGCACGAAGTACTGCTCCCGCAAGAACTTCCTGGCCATGCCTGAAGGACGGCCAAGGATTTTGGGTTTAGGGGTTTAGGGGTTTGGGGGGTTTTAGGGTTTAGAGGTTTAGGGTGTAGGGGTTCAGGGTCTAGGGGTTTAGGGTTTAGAGGTTTAAGGATTCAGATTTTACCCTGATTGGGGTTGTGTCGGGTTTACATGTGCAAATGGTACAGAAAATGGAAGCTACCCTATGATTCAGGGGTCGGGTTTATGAACCCCCTACCCACCCCTAATATATGACCCAGAGTGTAAGACCATTAGATCCTACGGAGAATCCTTATTCTCAAGTTGGTTGGGAATATCTTGTCAAGTAGTCAAGAACGATGGCCTCCTACCCCTAGCTCAGCAAGCAGGACAAGCCACAAGAGTTCATCCCTATCCAGAAAAGCACTTGCCTAGTAGCAATGTAGCACACCTGGCAACTGAAACTCAGGGGTTCATAGTGAGTTGCACCCGCAACAACTGGCAATTTCACATGAACATGCTACAGGGTGCGGAATCCACATTAAAAGACATCTTCGCTGCTTCAGAAGACATCTTGCCATTTTCATCTCAGCCTGATGTAGGACGCTAAAGGTGCTGTCTCTGAAGTCTAACCATTGCCAGCAGAACTCCTTTGCCAAATAAGCTATCATCAAAACTCCTAGTATCCGCAGTAATGAGCCCTATAATCGTCCCCCATACAATCCCCTTTGAAACCATAAACCCTAAACCCAATAGAACCTTCTTTAAGGAGTTAAGACTATAATACATATCAGGTATGTTGGCACCCACCCACCCAGAAAATGAACAAGTACCTCTTTTACCCTAGGCCCTAAGCCTTCAACCCTATTACCTGAATCCTGAAACCGACTTCCTAAAACCCTGAGTTTCAGGCCCTTATCCCGACCTACACCCCGAACTCATAAGTCCTAGACCCTGATCCCTGAACCTCACAAACCCTAAAACCCCTTAAACCCTACACCTAAAACCTTAAAACCACCCCAGACCCTAAACCCCCCAAATCCTTCTGTGCTGCAGGGATGCTAGCCCGACGCGCGAGGCTCACCTGTTTTGCCTCTGGAGTCGTAGCCAAGAAGTTGAAGAGCTGGTGGACGGGAGCCTCAGGCTGCTCTAGGGTTTAAGGTTTGGAGGTTTAGGATTTAGGGGTTTAGGGCTTAGGATTTAGTGTTTAGGGGTTTAGGATTTGGGGCTTAAGGGTTTAGGGCTTAGGATTCAGGGCTCAGGATTTAGGGGTTTAATGTTTAGAGTTTAGGGTTTAGGTTTCTTTCTTTGTTGCTACTTGGAGGATCTCTTGACTGAGTAAGTCTACGTAGAAACTGGGGTTATGGGGCTCATAGTAGCAGTTATTGGGGGTAGTAGGTAGACTTACCAAGCCGAAAAAACATCCAAGTGCTTTACAGTATACATAGACCCCCTATACGCCATGTACTTTACCGAGATATCCCTTTTTCAAAACTGCTTACTAAGTGCCCCTGACCCTCCATAATAAGGACCCCGGCAGGAATACCGTGAGAGCTGTACGTGAGCATGGTCAGTAGTCTCAAAACCACCCAGGCTACCACTATGTGGTGTTCACGGCTATCAACCTGAATAAGCTGACCACGAAGCTGCCGTCTAGAGTACCATGATCAGACGTAAAGGCAGAGACCCAAAGTAATTCTCTCCTACTTCCTGTCTTGCCCCACACAAGATTCCAAGATTTGGTCATTTGACAAGTTTGGGGAGCAACTTGATGCCCCCCGGTGCCAATTTCAATGAAATCCCATCTTTAACGAGTGCCAGGGGCTGTGACGGTGCACGTCACCAGTGAGCTGCTCACATCGCACAAGGCGGCCTATCACAGGTTCGACCACCAAACCCATGCAGGCAACCAGGCTATAAGTCCTAAACTCTCAACAAATCACGGTTGACCCCGTCTCAGAAAAGCAAACTAATTCTTCATGCGCGCCGCAAGATTACCTACCGAGCGCCCATGCACAAGACTTATACACCCTCTAATCATAAGTGAGCCCCAAAAAACATTATTTTCGCGGTGGGAATGATTCTTATTAGCGGGCGGGGGGATTATCATCATGAGGAGGGTATTGCTGGTCTAACTCGTGATGCTCTCGCCGCTGGCATCACCACCACCGCCGCCTTTGCGCTGCGTACCACAAATATGGGGACAGGAGGTTCACGAAGCGGACTACTGTTTCTTTCCATGGCTGAAATATCAATACCTTCCTCTGTTGGCATGCTATACTTTGGAGAGAGGATGTTACTTGACATTGTGGACTACAATACCAGTTCCCTTTTCGTGTTCCATTTGATTCCCCATTATAGGGCCATAGCATTGACCCATTGAAACATGCTACTCACCTAAAAACCAATAGAATTCAAGCAAAAAACCCTGAACCCTAAACCCAGGCCCCTCAGCCCTTACCCCTGATAACTAACCCTAGATTAACGCCTGCATAAACAAGTCAAGGCACGTCTCATTGGAAAGGCCACTACCCCCTCAACCCACCCTTAGTTTCCATTACCTAGCCCCTTAGCCCTAAGTAGTGGATTGTATAATATCCCATTACCCACCCCCTAAACCCTCAACAGTGGTCTGTGATTAGAATGTCCCTTTGAAAATGCTACTCATGGGGGTGCTAGGTACGCATATCACGAAGCATTTGCGCAACTTGTAAGTGTAACTATAGACGGATATAGCTTACAACCTGGCTTCTAGACCCTAAACCCTGAACCCTAAACCCTAAAGCCTGAACCCTAAACCCTAAACCCTGAACCCTAAACCCCAAACCGTGGGTTTGGCATGCTGCCGACCTTGGCGCGGGATTCGCCTGGAATCCGCTCCTTTAGCCAAGGGGAGAGGCTCCGCACGGCCATGACACCTAGGGTTTACGTAGGATTTAGGGGTTAGATTTCGGGTTTGGGGAGGACTTAGGATTTAGATTTCGGGTGTTAGGGCTTAGGGTTTATAGGGTTGAGGGACTGAATACGTAAGGCGTAGGGTTTAGCGAGCAGTACTGCATTACGGACGAGGAGGCGTTTGAAGAGTTGGAGGGGGAGGGGGCATGCATATTATAGTCTGATGTGCGAGCACCAAGCCAGTCAGGTCACCACATCTGTTGCAAACTCTTTTCCGACCATCCCCGCAACGAGTTGGGAAGCACTTGCTCTTCTAGTCTTATACTCCGCCTCTCTGCCCATCTACTAAAGATGCCGCATTTCTCCTTAGCAATGAGCATCAACACATGCGGGGAGGGCGCCCTAACTCAGCACCGCATCATGAAACAACTCAACTCCCGAATCTTAATGATCTGGGCTGGGGGTCTCTTTGCATGTTTCCCAATTGACTAGGCTATGAAGTTTCCCATATCCCATCAGAAGGATCTCCATATGTCCCCCTATGAAAAGTCGAGGCGCTGAGGAAATTCCTCACCAGGAGTGCCTCTGCCCCAGGACCCCAGACGTCCTGCACCCTTGTCAGGGGCACATTCTTCCTCGACTCGTCTGGGGCTCCAACAAGAAAGAACCCAAAAGAACAAGCACTCAGCGGAGAGGACTCCGTGTCTTGATAGTCCCTCTTTTGGCGAGAAAGCTCTCATGGGTCCATGGGTCGCCTACAGCTTATGGTGGGAAGCAAAAAAGGGCTCTAACAGTGCCAAAGGCTCCGGGATCCATCAGTGACCGAGGCAAACATCACGAAGGAATTGTTATACGCCATTTGCGCATTCCGAGACTGAGAGCCAAAAGTCAGCATGGTTTCCTGGATTGCAGGAACTTAATTCAAGTTACTATGGTAACAAAGAAAACAATACTGATTAATATGTATCTCTATGTCTATATATTCATATGGATGTATATACCATTATGGTAACCAGTGTCGACCAGCGAGGCGCCAAAAGAAGCGACAGCGGAGCAAGAGAGCTTCGAAGCGCCTGTCATGGGTAGCTCAGGACTAGGTTCCCCAGTAACTCCCTTAATAGGGTATAGTCCAATTTACGTAGATAGAATATGGGGTATATCGGGATCTAATTATAATATACCCAAAGCCATATTCTATCTACTCAAGGGGGACTATACACCCGTTTCCTAATGTTCAGCTTTAATAAGGAGAATCCAAAATACAACGGGAAAACAGATCCTACCGCGGTACCTAGAGGACTTAGCGGGTGGACTCCCCAGGCACTATACTATATCCTAAACTAAAAACGCACAATGAACGTTCTACCCCCACACCTCTCCCCAGCACGGAAGCAAGGGCTCTCAGCCTCCTCACCCTAAACCTTAAGCCCTAAACCCTAAATAGTAGTTTCCATTATCTTTTCCATTATCCCAATGTAACCCCTATATAAACCCTATATAACCCCTAAAATCCCATTTTCTTCTCCATCATCCCTATGTAACCCCCATATAACCCCTATATAACCCCTAAGAACCCTCTACCATCCCAGCCTGTCATCTCCCTAAGGCTGCTGTTCATGAAGTGGTAGATGGGCCCAAGGGCCAGAAACTGTGGACAAGCAACGACGGCCGGGGCCAATCCGCCCGTCCAACCCGCCTGTGGGCCGCCGCGGAAAACTTTGCCTTGTCGATACCCTTGGGGTTATATAGGGGTAATGGAAAAGAAAATGGAAACTACTATTTAGGGTTTAGGGTTTAGGATTTAGGGTTTAGGGTTTGGGGTCCAACCATTGGGGCAACTTTGGGGTAATATTAGTAATATTGGGAGAATGGAAAACAGACTATAAACTACCATAATTCTAGCGGTTATATAAGGGGTATATAGGGTTGGGGGAAGAAAGCTGCAGTCAGATTATGAAACGCAATTAATATGACCTTGATAGCTGTACTTGTTGCAGAGACTACAGGCCATCACCTGGTGATAAGTGAGGTTTTCCCTACCTATAGTAGCTTGGAACAAAAAGTATACAGCCTCAGCATAGATTGTCTGCTCGAAGCGGAACTGCCCAAGTGCACACCCTCGGAGGCAAAGTTAAACATAAGTATCATATAGCCCTAGCAACACTTATCCTGATTGTCGGAACACCACAAAAAAGGCATCCCTAAATTTTGGACCCCATATAAGCCTAGTTTCGATCACATCGTCCATGTGATTTTCCGTTTGACTATCCATTGCAGGCGTACTCTCCCATGATCCCTATATAATCCCCACATACACCAAAATTTCCCAAAAAGCAGCCAGTTTACGGTACAAGCCCATAGTGCCGGACCTTTTGTCCTGTGCCCCAAGCGTCAATCCATTCCGCAGAGGCGTGCAGAGAAGAATCACAAAAGGCCCGCCAACAGCTCCACTCACTAACCTCAGTCACATGGAGGGCTCGAGAGGTCTTCTTGGGTCTGGAAGTCTCGCAGCTGAAAGAACCCTGCCAGCTCTTTGTTGCTGATGTTTGCGCGCAAGGCATGGTACAAACTGCTTCAGCTTCTGCGCTCCGGTTCTAGAGGCGGGGCCCAACAGGGAATTCCCTACATAACTACTTTGCAAAAAATGTAGGGACATCAGGGACATCATGCTCTCTTGTCTGTTGCATCCCTGAACAGCCCGAAGAAAACCTAGCAAACAGAAGCCTCAAACCCCAAAATATGACATCCCAGCAACAGCGGTGTGTCCGGCAGCTGACGTCTGAACCTTTGCCAGAGCGATGCGCTCTGCCTGCCATCTGGGAGGTCTGGTTGCGCCATGGCTCACAGATGCGGCTACGGATGTAAGTAAGTAAGTATGTATGTATGTATGTATGTACGTGAGTGAGGTTGAGGGGTCTAGCTTCAGTTGAAAAGCTAAATTGGCTGTCTCAAGATGCTGACCGCCAGGGGCTATTGCAATGTAAAAAACATGCTTAAGGCAAGAGCACTCATTATGAGATGGGATTTCGAGATGCCAAAGCATATCCAAAAATCTCTTGGTACGGCACCTTTCCGCACATTGACATGGTAGAGCCGTGGTCAACGAGCGGGGTGGGGGCGGAGGGGGGTAGCAACCCTGGATCATACATGGGGTTTTATAGGGGAAATATTGGGATAATGCAAAAGAAAAGATTATAGGGGAATAAGAGGGGTCCATAATAGAGATTGCGCAAATCCAATTTGAATTAAAAAAACATGCTCGCCATGTGTTAAACACTAAACCCGAAACGCTTTGAAGTCATGATGCATCGATATGCTGGTGGCTGGCTTCAGCCTTGAAGATCATGCTCTAACAGGTTACCAAAAGGACATCACCCCCATGGAGGCTCCAGAGGTCCACACTACAGGCTACATAAACATACGACACAGGAGACTCTTACCTGGAGAGGGTCCCAATGCCAAGCCACATAGGATGCCTCCAGAAAGCGGTTCTGACAGCGGGAGCTTGGATGAAACAAGATAGGAAGCTTTGCTGTTTTCACGATTACGGGCCATGTTTTTGAATCCCTGGAAGAAGTGTGGACTATGACTGTGAAGAATGCCGTGATTATTACATTTCAAGAGCGGTGCTCTCCGCCGCTGAGACCATGGAAATTCTACAACCCCAAACGCTACCATAGCAACCAAAATACCCCTCAAAGTAAGAAAACCGAAGCATTTGATACAAAAACCTTTTCTCAGCTACATCCACTAGTCTGAAACCCGAAGCCCTAAATTATACATGCAAATTTCTGAAACCTGAACCCTATAGCCCAAATCCCAAACCTAGATTCCAAACCATCGACCCTAAATCCCCAACCCTAAATGCTCCAAACTCTCAATCCCAACTCCTAGATCCTACACCCTCAGCCAACCCCACGTCCAAAATCCCACACCCTATGCCCTAAACCCTACACACCCTAAGCCCTAAACACCCTAAACCCTAAACACCCTAAGCCCTAAACCCTAAGCCCTGAACCCTAAAGAAGGCCTCCTTCGGCTACATGCTGCAAGGCCTCAGCCACTCTGCTTCTGCTTCGTTGGAACCATTTTTGAAGTGTTCGCAATATGGGTAGTTCCCATACTTAGGGTCCCATTTGTGGAACCCCTAAATGTTTGGTCCCGAAATTTAATCTATAATCAAAAGATGCCCACACTGTTGAGAACAGCCCATATGATAAAGCCTCTCACCCTGTTCATGAACACTTCCAGTTCTTGCCGATATTTTCATGAGGTGGATTGCGCTAGGAGTTATATAAGTACACTTACCAATGTCCCCTGAACCTCCAACGAGCCTTCGACCTTACTCCACTTCCTCCAGCAAGAATTTGAAGTAGGCTGACCCCTTAACGCTGCAGTACTAGTAACAGCCGCAGGACTAAGAATAGCAACTAGAAATGGACAACGCCCGGTATGCACTGGCCTCCTTTAGACGTACATTTGCGAGGGTCTGCGGGCAAAATCATACTGTGAACGTTGGAAAGCTTGAAAATGAGGATTGCAGCTTATTCGGGGTCTTAAGTCACTCGAGTCCCCCAATATACTTTAATTCCTAGGTTATACAAGACTCTAGGTAATCCCAACCCCATACCGGTCAGGTGACCCAAATAAGGTCGGAACGGCCTGGGTTGGGGTTTACCAAAATCTGCTTTATTGCTGAGGCAGTTGCTAGGGTAAGTGGTGCAAGATTTGGGAGCTTCTAACATGAACCCTACATAATTCCAAATAAGGACTCCAACCGTTCCCCTAAGATCCCTACATATGGTAGTTTCCCCCAATATACTATAATCCTTATTATAGGGACCCAAAAAGGTACCCCGAATTTTGGGAAACACCCATATATCTTGAAATCCCTAGGGACCCCCTGTTAAAAGAAACTCTCAGCCCATGTCCTCCATGCACCATACATTGCCTCAAGCAGGTTTCCCTTGCACCCTTATAGGGTTTGTACCCATGGGCTTGGATCCCAAGACCATGGAACACAGCACCTGAATCAGGGTATTTAGGACCCCAAACCCAAGGTCGTCACACACCTTAAGCCACACATTGAGCCCTGAAATCTAGTCCCGGACCCTAAAATGCAAAAAATGATTTCCGAGGCTGCGGCCCACAACGTTAGGCCAAGAAATCGCATGGATGGCGCCATCCTGGGTGCGATCTACTTACGTCATCAAAGGGTATAGCGTCCGCAAAGGATGGATTCAAGGTATGCTAGTGGGGGGTGACTCCAGGAACTACAGCAAAGGTTACAAAGGTTATAGGCCCCCTTAGGTAGATAGAGTATGGGGTATATGGGGATCTCATGGTAATATACCCAAAGCCATATTCTATCTACTCAAGGGGGGCTATACATGGATCCCTTTCTTCGTTTGTCTCAGCCGAATGCCACTTACCCCAACAAGGAACTACCCGGAGTGTTCGAACCCTAGACCCTAAATCCCTTTAAGAAAATCTCATGCATTCCTTACCCTCTATATCTCTACAATTTGCTTTTCAGGGCTAAAAGCAAGGATTCTGAGAATAGGGACTTTTTTCGCCAGGAGACTGTACAGATTGCTGGGTCCTATGATGCTACATATTAGGCCATCCCAAGTTACAGTAACAGTTACAACAAAAAAGGTAAGGAACTCTCATAACCGGTTTATAGAGCCCCTTGATGGATGCTTACTGTGAAAGGGGATTACCCCAACAACATAGCAACATCGGAAACGTCTCATCATGAACTTAGCCCACAGTACCCTAGGAAGACAAAAAGGGATCCTTTTAAATTACATAAAAATAAGGAATCCCATACCCCCAAAAAGCATGAAGAATCCCTAAGACTGATCCAGTAAATCTGTTCAACCAGGAGTGACAGAAATCTACCTTTGGAAAGCAAGATGCAACCTGTTCAGCATGGGACGTTAAACTGGCTGGTCCAGCCAGGTAGGCATAAGACAGAACTTGAACTAGTGACATGATTGGGGCAAGTGATTTACGCTTTATCTCTCTTTGAGGTACCTCATGTTTATGTTAAGGATATTTTAGGAGGACCCCCCACCCTGTAATAGTGGTATATTAGGAATATAAGAGGACCCTAATATAATCCTTATTATCCCCTTTAGTCACTATTACAGGGTGGGGGGTCCTCCTAAAGGATTTTTCAAACACAGAATGAGGTGCCTCCAAAAAAGGCTTCTATATGAATGTCACGACTACCTTAGCCTCAAAACTAGGTATAGTCATAACTCAGAACCCCACAAAACCACGTTCTTCTCCTTTCTCTTGGGGTTCAGGGTTTAGGGTTCAAGCGCTGTTAGAAACCACTCTCAGCTGCCTCCTTGCCTACCCAGGATCCAGTAAGGTCCGGTAGCCTCGCTACTGTACAATTGAGGCTACAAAGGCCCTGCGGTCCCCCAGATCCTAGCAGAGCAGAACCTGGGAGTTTCTCAAAGGGTCTAGGATCTAGGGATACAACCCCAGGGATACACTTTGGGGGGGTGGGCTTCTGAAGTATGGGCAGTTCTTGAGGATTCCCTATGATAAAGATTATGGTCAGTATGGACTTGCGAAAAAATTAGAAGGGATCCAAATCTATGTTAGGGATTCTGTAGGGGTTCTTTTGAGAAACTCCCATCTAACCGCAAAGCGAATTCGGCTGTCGTCCAGTTGGGCTTTCCCCGCCTGAGGAGGAAACGTGTGTTTCCTTTTGGGAAGCTGATCCCTAAACCCTAGACCCTAAAGCCTAAACCCTAAGCTTGAAGTGTACCTAGTCACTAATCAAATAGCAATGGGAGGCGTCTGGCAGTGGAAGACTCAAAGTAATATGTAGCAACATGTCTGGGGTGCCGTGTCGGGTTACAGAAGGATACATGCTGTTAATACGCATGCAGTTCAAAGTTCGCAGGAGTACCACTATACCCCCAAGGAAGAAGGTTGCATATCCTCGTAATCTCAATACAACTTCACGAGACGCCAATTCAGGGCGCGAGGCTTCGATGTCAAAGTCCTCAGTTTCGAGCAGAGAGATGTGCAAGCTTCAGCTGTTTATCTCCCACCTCAGGCAAGAACGGCCCAAACTATCTTCAGGCTCATTCTTCGTCTAATTAAGCCTCACCCGGCCTTCGAGCATTCTGCCTTGTCAGGGGCCTCTGGAATCTAGAAATCATGAACAAGCGACATGCAGAGAAGTGTGAACTCTTCAGACTCTGATATCTCTGAGCCCTTCCTAGAGGGAGATGTGTGGCTTCTATGCAGGTACCTTCATCTGGGTCGCCATCCTATCTGGGTCGGGTGTCCGATGTACAGCGTGTGACAAGCTCGAAGCTCTTCCAGCGGTATTGCACGTGGAGCAGTGCCATTTGGGCAGCGGTCAGAAATCGGGCTTCGCCGTCTAGATTCTGTGACCATCCTGAGAGAATTCCTTACTATTTCTGTCAAAACTTGTATTATCCTCACATTCCACGTCCTCCCTGAATAACCCCCCAGACCCCGAGACCGTCCAACGCCTGCCCATCTCTACTGGCCAACGCGTTGGCGCAGGCTGGCTCGCCACTCACTCAGCAAGCCGCGGGCAAGCCTGCCGCAGCGCGTGCATTCCACAACAATGGGTCCCGCCCTGTATATTATCGAAGGTAAGCTTCTGCCCTGTAGCCCCCGCCACACCCCACGGGTCCCGACTTCATTGGCAACCCGGAGTGAACCACCCACTTCGTGCATAGGCTGCCTGGAGGCTACAGGGGAAGGATGTCCAGATTCAAGGTTCTGGGAAAGCGGCCTCAACGACCTGCAAGACAACTTCCCTAAACCCTGAACCACTAAAACACCTGACCAAATAGCCAGGATCCTTGAGGTCAACTTGGTAAATGAAGATAACCCATCAGCCTCATGTTGGGCGATGGCGGACCACAATACTCGGAGTACATAACAAAAAAGAACATTCTGAGGAATGGACTGTCACAAGGATTGTCGTACTGTGAATAAGAGTACACCGTCAATATTCTGATTACTACTGATATTATTACAGCTAGTATTCTTGCTGAATCCGAAACGGAGCTCTGCCCTTGCCACGCGACGTGACAACCACTGGCTAATGCAGTGACTTGTTTTCGGGGGGACCCTAATTGCTATGTAATCGCTTCCCCCTGCTTCCCCCTAAATCTGGATTTTTAGGCACCCGAATTTAATATTTCATACTAGTGGTGTTTTACTATTAGGGGGAAGGGAGTAAATCTTGAGCATCAACGGCCCAAGCCTGAATCCTACGCCTACGGGGGGACCATGCAAATGTCGTTGCAAGGTCTGTACCTAGTCTTGACTCCTACCCTCTACTAGGGGGCTAAGTACACACATATCCTCAATGGTACCAGGAGGGTCTTGGTAACACGGGATCTGCCGAAAACCTTAACCCTTTAACCGTGCCCTAAAACCCTAAACGCTTAACCCTAAACCTTTAACCCTAAAACCCTAAACACTAAAACCCTAAACACCAAAACCCTAAACATCAAACCCTAAACCTAATTCTGAGATCCTCCCAGCGATCTGGGCGAAAGCCCCTACACCCCAAACGCTGCTCGTGCCTCGCCACGGACTCCGAACCTGGGAGATGGATAGCAACAATAAGAATAATACTTACATGAAAACTGATGTCATAACTGTACTAATGATAGTATAGCAATATGTTCGTAAAAGTACTTGTTAAGAAATTGTTGGGGCTAGTGGGTGCTCTTGCCTTTAGGCTCAGAAAAGGATAAAGGAAGGTAAGCTAGGACTCTGCAACACTTGGATTTAGAGGCTTTGCGGAATCTACCCCGCAAAAATCTCAGTTGTGTGGCCTGTGCTAGCCTTAGCCACCTGAGTAGGGATTCAGAGCCCCCCTTCAAGATGTGAATTAGGGTTTGGCTTATTGAGTGGGCTTTCTAGGAGCATGCATGCATGGAGCTTTGGAAGTCATGCGCTTACTTTTGCTTCGACTGAGTTGTTCTCCGAAAAATTCTTGCCGAATCCCTGGAGCTTCTTCTTGGTAACTTAGGACATCGTGTCCAACTCGCACCAATTGGATACCCTCTCCCCTGGCGGCTTGCTGGGAAGGGTTTTAGATTCAATTACCATTACAAGGAGATCATACTAGCCACGTACTCATGCTAAGGCAACTGAATTTGAATTGAAGTCCTTCAGCAGCAATCTCTTCTGCATCGAGCCATTCAGTCATTGAGCACTAATGATGCGCGAAATCATCAGAAGTACGGCTACACATGACACAACATGATGTTTTTCACTTCTCTGCTTGAACTTGTGAATGGCTCTTCCAAGGCCGGCCGATTCCGAAGATCTCAGCAGGAGACGTCACGCTGAAATCATCAAACAGATGCTAACCCCTACTTTTGTAGGACCCCCACAGGATCCGGAAAAAATGCGCCCACAAACTGACCCCGTTGCTGCATAGGGGAAACTACGGGCATGTTGGGGAGCTTCATGCTTGGGATCCTCGCAAGGGAACCTGGGTCCCCATCTAGACCCTAAGACCAAAACCCTATAAACCCTAGCGCCAAAACCCTACAAACCCTAAACCCGAAACCCTGTGAACCCCAAACCCGGAGCCCTATACAGTCTGATCCCTAAACCTTTTTTTGGCCGAAAAACGATGCTGCTGCCAGAACGGTTTGGCCACTTCTCTGCCTCGGGTTCTTCAAGAATCGGGACTTCGATGAGGCTCGCGGCTGAGGGTCACAGTAGTAGTAGTAGTAGTAGTAGTAGGAGTAATAAGAGTAGTAGGAGAAGGAGTCATAGTAGTAGTTAGAAGAAAATCGGGAGAACCCATTCATGGTGGCACAATACAAAAGTGTACTCCTGTGGTGAGCCTCCACTTTTTGGAGTCCATCTCAGTAAGATGACTGAAGGATCTGCTTGGCCACTGGGCAGTTTGCTGATCCTCTTCTTTTCCGCGGCTACGCTTGGCGCCATGCTTGCTGTCAACCCTGGTTCTGAGAACAACTGTGATGCGCCAAGGAAGAAAAAAACAAAACATACGGGCGAAACAAGAAAACAAGAGAACAGAGGCTTTGGACATTGAACGCGGATGGGGCTTCAGAGTCTAAGGTGTAAGCAAATTTTAGACCGCAACTCCCAAAAACACTGCAATCTATATTCAAGGGGTCCCAACACAAAACCCCAAATCTGTGGAAGCCCAATAGGTAAGAGCGAGGGTCCAATGCCAGTGGCTTTGAGCTCGGCTTTACCAATCTTCTGAGTGCCTTGGAGTCGAGTGCACTACCCGGCGTTTAGGCTTAGGGGCTTTGGTTTTGAGACTCGGGGAAGTTTAGGGTTGCTGATTGGGATTTGGGTTCTGTAGATAGGGACATTACCCCCAATTCAAATGGAAAAGAAGATAGAAATTGAAATGGCAACAGGGGTTTAGGGTTTAGGGTCTGGGTCATTTGGTGTGGGACCATGACCTGGTTAGGAGCTCCACTTTCCAAACAACAGGTTAAGGCTGCCATGTGTAGGGGTCTTGTCAAAAAAATGTCCCCTTCGTAGCATCTTAAATATTTGGGGACAATATTTTTGTACTAAAAGACTGTAGACACAAAACGGGACCAATTACGTCACATTCCGTCGTGTGCAGTATCTTAGGGCTTATCCAGGACCAACCCTTTTGTTTACATTGGGTCCTACGTCCTGAACCTTGGCGCCCAAAACCATGAAGCCTGAAACCCTAAAAATAACCAAAGCTCTTGACCGTGAACCTTAAACATCAAATCCCTCAACCCTAACGTGGTTAGATAGGTATACCTCCTACCTCCGTAAAGTGCAGCTCAGAGACTCAAAGCCTTCAGCACGCCCAACGCCTCCTAACCACGATGCAACAGTAAGGGGATCAACGGGTTTAGGGTTTGAGGCTCAGGGTTTAGGGTTTGGGG
>CAJNIZ010014347.1:8543-28248 GCA_905231905.1 Symbiodinium pilosum
AATAGTAATAGTAGTAATAGTAACAGTAATAGTAATAGTAATAGTAATAGTAATAGTAGTAGTCGTCGTAGTCATGCCACGAGTTCAAGTGCCAATTGCAATAGCAATAGTACTCCCTCTACACTCCTTACTACCATATTCTTTTAACCTCATAGGCGGGCGTTTAAACTGACCCTAGTTAACCTTGGAATTCTTCCCAATAGCACTGTATCCTAAGCTGTGCAGAAAAGAAGAGGTTGTCTCCCCCCAGAATGCAGCTGTTGAGCGCTCAGGAGTACAGGGGTTTGGGGCTTCAAGGTCCTGAAAGAGGTCCCATAAACCCTAAATCGTAGCTTCCATTTTCTTTTCCATTATCCCTATATAACCCGAAATCCTATATAACCCTAAATCGCTTAACCCGATGCTTAATGCTCCAAGCTTTCGGCCGGAAACCCTCCTCTTTGGCTTGGACGACTAGCTCCTGCCGATCTTTCTAGGGTTCGTTTTTTTTCTTCATTACAAACATCAGGGACTCACAAGAGGAGGACTACATGCCCAGTGATTTCATCATGAATTTCTACGGACACGATCATCTGCCAAGTGCTTCCAATTTGAGTGTCGCTTTCACGAAGCAGCCTAAATTCCGGTACGCAGATACCTGGGTTGGCCCCTAAAACCCTGTGAAAATATTAGTATATAGGGTCCCTTATTAAAGCCATTCGGGAAAATATTAAATATCCCAGGGCCCTACCCAGATACACCAATTAATTGAAACTAGCTTTTTGCGGGTTCAATTCAGATACCGATCGCAGGCAGCTCTGCCCTTCCAGGTAGATTGCGTGTAGTAGGAGCACCAAATGCTCCACCTTCGTTCTTGCCTTACGCATTTTGTTTTTAAGATTTGAAAACGCATGCGCAAAATCGAATTGATTCAGATTATTCTTTCGCAGTTACGACTACATTAAATTTGATTTCAGATACGTATCGCACAGGACACTTGCCCATTGATGTTTATTGGATCATATTCTGTATGATTCCGAGGCAACATGTGGCAGTTTCCACAGATGGGGGCAGCCCAACATAGCCCCAAATCCTGGAGACCTCTCGAAAAATGGGCCCAAACTTTTGGAAACCCGCATATGGGCTTTGGAATGTCACGCCAGGGCTTCTCAGAACAGAGAGCCCTTGGGGACCCTAGTGACGGGATTGAGTAGAACTCGAGAAGCTCCCACATTCAGTCTGAAAGACAATAGCAATGCCCTAAGGACTATACATGGCTTTCCTGCTCATCAACATTGCATGTTAACCTGTGCAGTCTACAACAGCACCCAGCAATATTCCACAAAACAGAACTTCTGTCCAAACTCTTTCTGTAAAAGTCCTCTGGCACCGTTGGCTCCACCCACTTGAACACCTGCACACGCGCCGATCGGGTGAAAATGTGTGGTTGCTTTGCGGTCCTTACATCGTTGGAGAAAAGGCCTCCGGGGGCTGATTGGTGATACAGCGGGGGGCTGATTGGTGAGACAGCTGGCATTTTGATGTCAGGTACACCCCTGGCTGAGTACCTTGAACTCTGCAGGTGTCAATCCTCTATGCAGGATTCCGGTGCTTGCTCCCTCCTTGTAGCGATGAGGGACTACGCTCCGTACTGGCTGGCATGGCATGGGATTCCATCATTCCAGCTACCTGAGGAAGAAGACCATTTTGAAGGGTAGCCTTTCCCTGACGTGGAGATGCCTCGGCTCAGGATTGCCGAAAGGTGTAAGAACCCTACCCAGGTACATCTCGTTTTCTCATTAACACACTCCACAGTACTATATACTTTAGTGCGAAATTTGGAATCCTCAATATCAAGACGAGGGGTGCTCTGTACAGGGTGATATTTGTGCCAAAGTGAAACTCAAGGAGGTCAGCTGGTTTAATGGCAGCAGACACTAGTGGTCTGACATGTGCATGCAAGGCTGATTCTCGTCTCCGAAACAGGGTTGGGTCTACAAAGATCTGTTTCTCCTCCCCAGAGGAAGGGGCCCTTTAAGCATTACACTGTGCCTAGACTTCTTTCATAATGCTATTATTTCGGGCTTCATTCTCATTCGGAGCGTCACTTAGATTCACTCCGGGAGCGTTGGTTGTAGACAAGCTGGGGTCTAGGATGTAGGCCCTACACCCTATTGTCTTGCTATGCTGGAATACGCTGCAGCATTCCTTCATCAACATTGCCTATCAGGCCGAATATTTACAAGAGCATCCACCAAAGCCACATCCTAAACCTAGTAAGGACATTTTGGTAGCCGCCCAAGTCAGGATCCAAAATATTATATTCTGACTGACTATAATAGAGTTCAAGCTTCCATGTTTCCATGAACCCACCCTCATGACTAGGGTGCGAGGTAGGAAGAATACCAAACACTAGTGTTATCCATGAGAATAGTTAAAAGAGACCATCAGATATTCCCTGGCAATAACTGTTTCCCCTCCCTAGGCGCAGCTCATTCCAGCCCTAACCTAAGTTTATCCTCTGGAAATTAACTTCAGTGGTCCCTCTCTAGCTTCCGCATCAACCTGAATGTAGACCTGCTTGCTTGCTTTGGCAGCCTGTTTCCTTCCACAAAATCTGGTGACAGGCTCATGCAATACCTGTTTCTCACAGTCTTGGCAGCCTCAGGCACTATTGGCTCGTTGTTGCGCTTTGCCAGGAGCCTTAGATCTTTCCAGTGAGCCGAATGGGAGTTCGCAAGTTGAGGGGTCCCTGTGTTGGGGCCTCAGAGAATTGGAATTATTTTGAATGTCGAAAGGGACCCAGGCTCAGGTGGGGTCAGGATGGATCAGAATGCCGAGTCTTCCGGCCAAGGTTCGAAGAATATAATTCGAGGAAAGTCACTTTTGCGGAAGCCGTCATACACAGCAATAAATCACGGAACATAAGCAGGAGGGTTTAGGGCTTAGAGTTTAGGCTAAGCTTCCAAAATAACTCATGGCCTAACCCACACATGTGGATAGTATGAGAACTTAGAGAGACCAGGCAGCGATGATCACAATAGCAGGCAAGCGACATGATGCCGACAGGAATGACAATAAAGTGTAGTTGAAAGGTTAGGTTAGGACCCCAGCCACTAATAGTGATCACGAGAGGTAATAGTATTATGGTATTAAAGCTCTTATGTATTCCTGATATACCACTATTAAAGGGGGGCACTGAGTGGCCTCAGTGCTGGTTCATGAAAACAACAATGAGACCGCCAAGAATGACAGGCCTCGCTTAGGACGGAAGTCGCCAGTGGGGAGTTTATATAAGAGGTCTAGAGGGGTATCCAGGGAGCATGGGAAGTTATACCAGGGGTGTATAAAGCTTATATAAGATCCCTACATGGTACCGAAACACTGTTTAACATCATAAGCCCATGAGTGGCCAGAATAAAAGGCCGCGGGTGGGGATAATTCAACCTTTTCCCGTACCCCTATTAAGAAGATTATTATCAATAATTCACAATACCTAACAAAATCATAATCCTAGTGATTCGCACTTTTACAATACCATATTGGGAATTTTCGTTGCTAGGGAGGTTAAGGGCTTGTGTTAGGGGGAGATATGAGTACAACTGTCAAAACGCAGCCTTTTTCTTAGAAAGCTGGCCTATCTCCTAGACTGACTTGTCAAGTGTAAAGCTCCGTATGAGGGCATCTTGCATCTAAGCGGCCCCTACTTTGGGCCCAAAAGTCCGACCTTTGATGCAAGCATTCCGCATCCCGGTACCCTAAGCCCGAAATCCTCAAATCCCTAAGCTTAAACCCCAAGTCCCACATCCAAATCCCTCCAAAACTGAAGACCCCCCCACATCCCTAAACCCAAAACCTTGCAGCTGAAGGGCCGTAAACCCTAAACCTCCAATCCCTAAGCCCTTAATCTCAAAATCCTGGGACCCATAGCTGGGTTGTTGTTAAGGAACTTATGTTAAGTTACCATAATGGGTATATACAAAAACATAGGGTTTCCTCAAGATAGTAACTTAAACTAAGTGCCTTAAATCCTATATCACACCAGTTTCGATTTCATTTTTCATGTTCTTTTCCATTTGGTTCTCCATTATAGAGGGATAGTAGTAACCTAACTTAAGTCCCTAACAGCAACCCAGATAAATCCTGTGCAGCTGAGGGGCCCTAGGACGGAGTCTAGGGCCTGCAGCCCTCGTGCGGACGGGAAGCTCACGCCCGGCGCCTAAGATGTTTCTCAAGCCGCTGTCTATGACTTTGGGCTTAAGGTTGGGGTTTAGGGTTTAAGGTCGAAGGTTTAAGCTTTAGTGTCTGAAAGTTTTGATTAATGGTTTAGTGTCCAGAAGTTTTGAATTTTTGGCAACCCCAACCCTCCAACCTAGGACCCCATAACTGTGACTTGACTACAATACCATCCGATTTTTGGGGTTGCGATTACCAAAGTCCTCCTATTCAACAACTCGGCGCGTGTTGGTTTCCATAAGCAGTGGACCAGAATATAATTTGTATACAGATCCCCCACAAGGGACTCCTGTTCTTTGGAAGCCCTTATATGCATTAGGGCTTACTTACTGGGGCTTAGCGGGTAACGGATCCCTACACAGGTTGCCCAACTTGAATACTACATCCAGTTGATCTCATTACGACAAGGTGCGCCCCTTATATCTTGTGACAAACACCTGTCTGTGTTGCTGCCCCAGCTGCTTAAGGACTGGACGCTTGCGCTCTGACGGCCAGCGGACGAGAATTAAGGCCAAGTGAGGGCTTTTCATCAGTTCGGGGGATTTATGCCAGAATAAAAAGGGAATACTTCAGATTCATGCTTCTGCCTTCATGAGCTCAAGCTTCACGCGAACTCTGATTCTTTTTTCTTGAAGCTCGTCCTTATGGTCTGGGCATTTAACTGCTCGATCTCCCAGGCAGCCACCCTACACTAAATCCACAAATCCCACCTCCTCGAACCCCGGTTGCCAAACCACCTCAAGTGCTATGCCCTCCACCCATAAATTCTAAACCAATCCTCAAATCACACATGGCGACGAGGAGCAGAAACGAAGACAGGCTTGGGCGAGGAGAAAAATGGCAAGGCCACGGCCGCTGTGGCGGCTCCTGGTTTGTAGGTGCGACCATGACAAGGGTACCATTCTTTTGAGAGATCTAGCCATTAGGTGACCTCCCCCCCTCAGTTTAGAGTTTATAGTCACCCTTAAGTAGATGGAATATGGGGTATATGGGGATCTTAATATAATACACCCAGAGCCATATTCTATCTACTTACGGGGGGAATATATAGGTTCTGGATCCGAGTAGGAACATTTAGGGATTCTCATCTAAAACGTGGTGGGTCCATGGCATTAATGGGGCACCTTGCATTGAATCTTCGAAGGCTTATTTGGCTGGCTCAAAACATTGTAACCCCTCCATCGCCAACAGACCAGAGTTCCTCCAATAAGGAACCCGAAGCGCACACCTCGCGTATGAAAACGAATCTCCACAAGTTGTGCAGGGGTTGTAGAGGGGTCTGACAGTCATGTTGAGACCACAACGGAAGTCCAAGGCGAAGGTGCAATGCCTTTTTCGGCGGAGGATTTGACTCGGACCTTACAGCAAGGAAATGAATGCAACAGGGACAAGCGGATGGAATAGACTTTCTGAATCCTGTCGTGAAGCCCTCAAAAGCACGCATTGCAGTCTGTTAAGCTGTTGCACTTTATTGGCAACAAGCACATTTGGACCTAAAGGCTTGATCTCACTACCTCAGCCCTGACTCCGAAACCTCAAGCTCCCATGCCTATGATCAATCTCAACAGTCAGTGGGGAACAGGAGCAGGAAACAAAATTTCGAACCCCTTACGCCCAGCAGCCGAGACTCGAACCCACCCCAAGCCATCTTAAGCCCTCTGCTTGTAGGAGAATGTAATCAAAGATTTGTCTTTTGTGATGCTTTCATCACGGATGCTCTGCAGTAACCTTCGCTAGAACAGGTTGCCCTGCTTGAAATAGGGTGGTAGATCGAAACACGAACCTAGGAATCAGACAAAAAAAAGGGTGCTCTGAAGTCCAGCAAAAGCAGTTGTGCACTGACACCAGGGAAACACATAAAGTGCCCTGTCAAAAGAACGGTTCTTTCTTCACAGGTTGCCATCCATATTCCCTAAACCCTAGACCCCAAATACTCTAACCCCTAAATACCCAAACCCTTAAAAGCACTATAAACCCTAAATACACTAAACCCTAAAAAACACGACAAACCCTAAACCCTAAAAACACTAAAAACCCTAAACCCCAAAAACACTAAAAACCCTAAACACTAAAAGCCAGAAAAAACAACTAAAAACATTAAAAACCATAAACACTAAAAACACTAAAAACACCAAAAGCCCTAAAAATCATAAATATGTAAAAATCCAAAACCTCCTCAAAAACCCTATGAGCCCTCACCGGCATCCTGCAAGCGCCAGGAGCCATGCGCGGCCGGGTTGTTGGCTGCGCGGTGTCCACATCCCTGCAGAAAGTCTATGGGTGTAACTGTAGTATATATTCGAATACAGTCTATTTAATACTATATATATTCTAGTATACTATGGTGTATATTACAGTAGACAATAATATGCACTAGCTATGTGGGGTATAGTCTCCCTTAAGTAGATAGAACATGGGGTACATGGGGATCTTACTATATTCTATCTACTTAAGGGGGCCTATAAATCTTTACACAGAACATCTATTGCTTGTATGCAGTCCTTGTATAGCTTCTGGTGTAGACGCGTCCATCACAAATTCAAAGCTACTTCACAGGAAAAGGTTATGGACTGGGTCTACCTAGAAGGTCAAGCGACATCTTCTTTGTTCTAAGGGAGTAGAGCCTGCTTAGCACATACCCTCATCATGTTCTCCATTTACGCAGGAGGTCAGTTGGTGTTTACCAACTCACCAATTCCCCCAATAGCCTGCCAACATACTTGACCCCCAGGGAACTTTAAAAGTCGGATCGTGAACACTAAACTACTGAAAGTGGCCCAAAGAAGCCTAAGCATGCAGCGCAATTGCAAAGCCCCTTTAGGCTTCAGAGTTTCGAGTTAGCAAAATCCTGAACCCCACTCCCAGCTCTATACCAGATTTTCAAAATGCTTTTGGTCCTTATCAAGGTACTTGTTGTCGCATTTTGGGGACACATCAAGCTGCAGCGAAAATTGCTTTCTTATGCGGGGAAGCGAGAGAGTGACTATGAACATCATTATAGGGGTATGTATGGGGAGTAGATAGCGATAGTTGTAGGCATCCGCTGACCCACAAGCACCAGTATGACCCTGGTGCACTGAAGCCCTGATGTCCAAGGCGGGCTTGCGCTCCAATGAATTATTCTCGAAATTAGGGCTCCTTTCAGAGTCTTTATTGATGGCAAGCTCAAGAAACGCAGCATTCTTGCATGCTTTAGTTTTGGCCCTTGATATTGTTGAAGTGGATCTCTGAACATTCCGGTTTGGTGCGTGGACGTCCTCATAAACAAGGACCTGATTTCCATGCCAAATCTATAGGTACGTCCCAAGATTCGGGTCCCCTGAGAAGCAAGTCCGTGATAGGGAAGCCGGAAGAAGGACTACGACCGTGGCACAAGCCATGTAGTGGCCAAAGCCCTGAACTCCTCCAAAACACCCAGCCCCAAACCCCAAACCCAAAACCTAAATCCCTAACCCAAAATTCCAAACCCTCAACTCAAACTCAGATAGCTCCTCCAACTCTGCCTTCAGCTTTTGGCCCTTCAAGGCCAATGATGGGGAGGGCTCTTGAGATCAGTGGCGGCAGGTGCAGGTGCAGGATGCACAATTCGAGGGCCTTGCTGGTCATCAACTCTTCCTACTATTCAAATATCCACCCGCCTGAGATTGATTATCTGAATATTCCCTACGTGTTCTGGTAGACCACGAATATCTAATATCATTGGGGTGGAGGACTTGCATATGAGCCGGAGGTGTGGGAGAGTGCATGCTACAATATCCCACAGTAAGGGTTTCGCTGTCTAGATATTCACGTTCGCAGGCTGTCAATGTCAAAGGGTTCTGGGAAGCACGCTGAAAAACCCTCAGAAGAGAACAGGTAATGCAGGGACCTAAATGATTTCAATAAGGATTTGGGGTACATTCTGCTACGAAGCCTGCAGTTGGTGCTGGAGTTGCTTCTTCTCCAGGGCTTTAGGAGTACTTGAAAGAAAGGATCCTACACTCATGACGTCCCCTGTATTGGTACCCTGCATAAGATGGCCCTCTATGCTCAAGGTGCCCAAAAAGGGACCATGATTAAGAATGCTGACAACTAACCATCTGAGTTGGGCAGCAACAGTCGCATCAGCCACATCTGGAAGGACAAAGACTTTAGTAGCAAACTAAAAACTTTACAGTGTTGCTTGGTTGCTTATGAAGAAATTCAATAGGTCTAAGGTGGAAACCATGGGTCTCTAATATGGGCCTCAACCCTGGCATCCTTGTATAACTACTATATACCCTATATGTACCTTCAAGGGGCCACATCTTGCTATTCCATTTGATTTGTAAGCATCTTGACATCAACGAGTGCTGTGCTCAGAGTATTGTCAAGGCCAAGTGTAGGATCTAGTTTATACAAGGATACGAATATGTAGGGAACATACGGTGAGTGTATAAGGGTCATGTAGGGTTGCACATAGGGCTGGCTACTGAGGAGGAAATTTAGATCAGAATACTGGACAGCAAAGAACAAAAGAACGCGGAAAATCAAATGCAAATTCCTTTCTTGCGACGTGTAGGCATGAGAGGAACTGGCTCTGGTAGGGCCAGGGAAATGCTCCACACCCAAAAATCCTGAACATCAATCCATATAGGGGATATCTGGGGGACATATTGGGATTATGGAAGGTTTTTTTTGGGGTATGCTCTGGACTCAAACTCAGCATAGCAAACCTCGGAACTTCTTTTGCGGCAGGCTAAATCGACATCCACTCACAGAAAGCTTTACAGGTTTCCGTGCGCCCCTCCCTTCCAGAGGACTAATATCACTACACCTACACGTCCAAAGCTTAGAGGTCCCTCTGTTGTAATGAAAGTAAGTGTTTTAGTTTCCTGGGATACGTGGGAGGGGGGCGCCCTCTTTTCGTTGTACATGCGCAACTGGTTCAGATCAGTGCCACGCCTAATGCATTTACTTGAATATGTCTTAGGCGCATGCCGCATACACGAGGTTGGGGGCGTGGAGTTCAAAATGTGGCTCCTGTTCTCCATGGATTAGACTTGCAGAAAGATACCAGTACCAATATCCTAAGACCAAACCCTAAGCCCAGGGCTCCAGTCCGAAAGTGCAATTCTACTCACCACATTTGCCTGGGAGGGTCGCTGTGAGGCTCAAAGCCTGGGTTGCAAACTAAACTTCGCGTCGCCTCTCACGAGATGCGAAGATATGGTTGTTTCCGAAAAAGGGGGTTTGTCTATAATTCTTGTTCCAAAATACTATACAAAAAAGGAGACTCTATATGGGGCAAAGATGCTTCCTATTGAGCTAATGTTGGGGTCAGAAATACATTGCAATTTTTGCTCTGACGCGTTCTGTATCTATTGCTTCATAAACTCGCAACTCCACAAACTGGGACCCCAGTCAACCTCTCAAGAGGTGCACTGTGAGTCCATGCAACTAACTGGATGTCATGCAATCAAAAGTGTTAAGGGAAAGTTTTCGAAACACATGGGTGCTAGGGACGCTTGGTTCATAGGAGGGTACATGAGGCAAGCTCCCACTCACAGCACCTATAACAGTCCTGACAACAGTGGGGGGGGGCAGCTGCCGTAAAACTCAGATTTCTTGTTCCGCTCCTTCGGCTACAAGACAACAGGAGGCCACGAAACCACTTGTTCACAAAGTCCCTCCTCACATTTTGCTACCAAACTTTTGCCAATCACGCAGCACTCAGACTTGTAGCTTTCAAGAGAGAAGCCTTATGCCCCACAACATGCTTTAATTCCCACATGACATGATAAAGAGCCCTGCATGGGACTTTTAGAGCTGAACATTTTCTCAAATAAGCATCCAGCGTTTTTCCAGCTGGTCACGTAACAGCCCCCAGCCACAAGAGCAGTCAAAATATAGCAGGCTTAAGATGATTCTCATGGTAGCAAACAATCTGCCAGGCTACTGCTGCCAGAAATATATGATGAGTACTGCTGCTAACAATCTCCTTCCTCCTCCTACTCCTCCGACTGCAGCTTTTACAACCATCACCTCCTCGCGTAGTTGCTGATGATGGTGATGATCGTCATCGCGCACAACAAGTCACGACAATAGCAGCGCTAAAAGTTATGGGGGCGTGCTTCGGCTCCATTGCAATGACATCCAGAAGTCTTGCAGATCCCCCCGATCCCGCTTCCCAACGATTTTTGCTCTAAAAACCATTCGGGAACCTCTCAAAGCACCGGGTCTCAGCTTGTATGTCTTCTCAGAATGCCGACCTAAATTCCATCACAAATAATTACAGGCAAACGGCTCGAATTATGTAAGCAGTCCTGCTGCTGGGGAAAAAAAACAACGCCAACTACAGGGTCTGCTTGGCTGCAGA
Source organism: Symbiodinium pilosum (assembly GCA_905231905.1). NCBI lineage: Eukaryota > Dinophyceae > Suessiales > Symbiodiniaceae > Symbiodinium > Symbiodinium pilosum. The sequence continues at coordinate 19,096 of CAJNIZ010014347.1, forward strand.
AACATGACACACCAGTAGTGACAGCAACAGCGGTGGCAATCCAGGGCAGGCATAAGCACGACATCTCCAGTGGATGTCAGCTTGTATACGTACGTACGTATTGTCAAGCAAACACCATGTTCAGATATCTTAACGCTTGACGTACTCCCTCGATTGCAGCAGGCAAGCAAGCAAGCTACCTACAAAGACGGTTCTCAGCAATTAGATGCTTAAAGCGCTAACCCTCTTCTTAACGCAGATGGAAGTTTAAAACACACAAAGGAGCGCACAACTAGGACACAGGAACAGAAAGCGCACACCCTCCTACATAACCATGAAACCTCAAAAAGCCTTAGGAAATTGGTCCTTGAGGCTTCCCGCAACGTGTGAGTATTTCTGGAAACATCCTCTATACTGTCCAAAACTGGAGAATCCAATCATTTCTCTTCATATCCTCCTACATCCTTAGGCTCCTTAGGGCACCTCCATCTTTTGGAACTCTCTTAGCCCTCAAGCCCAAACCCATCCTAGAACTTAACCATGTCAACCTTCGCATCTGAATATTTGCTGGGATATCATTCCCTGGAGGTAGTCCTTCTATGACCATCAGTTGGGTACTGCCCCCACCCTGTAACAGTCTATATTAGGGGTCATGTTAAAGGTTACATGTAACTTTATTATAAACATGATCCAACGGTTGCAGAGTAGGGCAGTATCCAGACTATCAGGTTATAAGATACTATACCTAACTTTTTTTGAGAAAATTGTTTGAGAGGCTCCCGTATGGGCCGGAGGTTCGTTTGAACACCTCCCTCAGAGTCGTCGGCGAAGCAGCGGGGAACCAGACGTTTCAAAGAGCTCTCAGTAGGACTATGGTACCAAATCTCAACACTCATTACTTGGCCCGTGTGCTTGATCTATGGGTTTCTGGGTTTGGCTGTTATTTGGGAGCACTTTTCAAGGCCTCACTGAGAGCCAGGATAATGTGCCCATCGTGAGATCCCTAACTCCGCTCTGTGACGAAACCTCCTAGGTTTAGGGTTTAGGGTTTAGGGTTTAAGGTAACCCCATTCAGTCTTTAAAGTTTGTACCTTGAACTCAGAACCCTAAACCCTGAATCTTTCTTGAGAAAAAAGGGCTTGAGCGGAGATGCCAGTGCAAACTATTGGGCAGCATGCTTTGCCAAATGAGCTATAGTCTAAACTCCTAGCATCCCACTTAATAACCCCCAAGAAGATCTTGGCACCCGTGTCAGCATCATGATGTTACCTATTGCTATGTGAAGCCATGATTTTATCAGCTTTGAGGACATGATACATTCCTTTTGATGCATAAAATCAGGGGACTCTAAAGGAAAATCCCGCAGGTGTGAGATTCCTTATGAGAATCAGCTCAGGCCTACTCATAACACAAAGCCAGGCCCGCCATCTAGTGTCATATTCCTGCATGCCGTAGGGCACAAGTAGTTGCTTAGGGATCCCACGCACGGAGACAAGAACCTGCCCCGATGTGGCCCTGGGAGGACCAAGCCAAGTGAAGGAGAAACTAGGTGCGAGCTTCCCAAACCCTGAACCCTAGAAACTTTGGTAAGATCCAAGCGCAAGGATGCTCCGTGGGGCTCACATACATTTGGATCCATAGGGTACAAGTTGAAGCTTTCTTTCTGGAGCTATGCAACAAAAATATAAGGGTCAAGCATAGAAGAATACTGGGCAGCCAACAGCTGAAGCCCATTGTACGGGTGGATGTGTAAAGACCCGCTTACCCTGCAAAATCCCAAGACGCTATGAAAGCGATGATTTGGTAACCCCAACTTCTATATGAGCTGGAGTGATAACCATGAGGTCCTTATGTAGGGGGCTGGAAGAACTAACATTCCCGGCTCGTTATCCGCAGATTCTGATACCCAATCCCTCACGACTCTCAACTCTTTCAAGCGAAGTCGTAAAACTCAGGCACCTCGTGGTACCGTGGCTTGCCCATACGAACTGATCCCTCGACCTATGGAAAGCGAAGCACAAACATCCTGAGACATAATCACTGGTCGAATCTGTCTTTTCAACGCCTCAAAATTCTTGTAGCTGCTATTGGGGGATTATACTGAGCAAGAAATACGCACTGTTTTGAGACCTCTTTTACGCCCTAAACCCTAAGCCCCATACAACCCCTACATATTCCTTTATCAACCCCCCCTTTAAAGGTACCCCTAAAACCCAAGCAACCCAGAGTCACATCAGTGAGCAGTTGGGCTTGCTGGATGTGCATGCAAAGCACGAGGGATTGCTCCTTGGCATTGTGCGTTAGGGGTTCAGGGGGTGTAGGGTTCAGGGGTTTGGTGTTTAGGCGGGGTTTACGGGTTCAGGGGTTTAGGGTTCTCCTTCGCATTTTGCACTCAAAGGTAGCTTTGGACGTCTATGGTTCAGGGCTTGGGGTTTCAGGACGTGGTTGTTTCTTGCAGGGTTTAGGACATGTACGAACCCTCTTTAATGTCACACTCTTCAAACAGCACTCTGCTTGAAAACGAGCCCCAGTTTTGACAGACTCTCACATCAAAACTGTGCAGGATTCCGGGTTGTATGCAGATTGTGCAGGGATGACGAAAAGGGCTTTGCCAGAAAAAGCTCGCTGCGTGGAGGCCACGTAAAAGTTTGCCCAGAATAGAACCTACTACTTGGAGGTTCAAGGTAATCATAACAAATCATGGTACTTGTTATAAATCGGTTGCAAGTACAATTATGATGTCGTTATAATTGCACTGAACCTCCAGGTACAGGGGCCTGCCTTGGAACAGCAAAAAAGACCGGTACCATACCCTGCAGGAAATCGTGGTGGCTCCTTACACCTGGGTGAGGAAAACCGACTCTCGTCTACCTCTTAACCCTAAAGCCTATCCCCTGAACTCCTAAGACACCAATTGCACAGAAGGCAAATGTATCCTCCTACAACCCCCCAAATTTAAACGGAACCCCCCTCTTTACCATTCTTGCTACATGGTAATTCTGAGAACGCCGAACCTCAGATGCAGTCATGCCTTAGCTCAGCAGGGATTGCACAAATGCTAAAATAAGTGGAAACGATGAAATTCTTGATTATCTTGGGACTACTACCTGGATCTATTCCTTCGTTCCTTGCTTTCCACGGCCCATGTCCCAGGACCCGACCAAGTATTAGTCTAGTTCCGGTGATCCAACAGTTGCTTCTATTTACTTCAGTAAACTACATTACCGGAAGCCTCAGCTGTCCCGAAGCCAACTCCACAATTGGCAGCTTTTATTTCAGGATTCCCAACAAGTATCCACGCTTTTAGGAGCTAACTCTACCCGACAAACCCGACTTCATACCCAGGAGCCGTAAAACGCCATAAACAAGATGCCAAACCTTCATCATCCCTGCAATTCTTATGTAGCCCCTTTATAATCTTGATACCCCTTGCCCCAAACAGGGTACCTGACATGGAAAGCACTGAACCAACTAATGTAGACCCATGATTAATAAACCCCCTCATTTTAAGGGCCTTAATATTGGGATCCCTATTATAATCCCCATTAAATACACCATTATGCTATATAGTAGTTTCCATTTTCCTTTTCCATTATCCCTACATTCCCAATTATAATCCCTATTAAGGGGTTTATTAATCATGGGTCTACATTAAACTTCCAGTTGCAGCGGAGTCTCTCGTCGGGCCTCGAGTTGAAGTTCCAACTCATCCTTGTTTCTGGTTGTTCGTAAGGAGTTCATAGGTGGGTGTATATAGGGTTAGATAGGGGCTATACAAGGTTACAGAGACTTAAATAGGGTTATATAGGCTTTATATTTGCGTGATGGAAGAGAAGCCCGGGGGCTACCATATCTTAATCTGAATGGGGCTTTCCCTACATGGAGGGCCCCGAAATAGATTAGGCCCAGATGTACTATAATCCTTCTTGTGGGGACTCCCAGAAGGCGACCTAATTTTTGGAAACCCGCAAAGAATACTGATTATGATTTTCAGGTTTTGGTTTCGGGGGGCTTAGTAGCATTGGGACTACTATATAGGGCTTTATACTGGATACTACAGGGACCCATTCCGGATTAGGAGTACGTCAGGAGTCTTTGGGACAGTAGCGCGGTCCCACAAGCGGTGGTCCCCTGTTTGAGAGGAATTCCTATGATCGAGTTTCAATACTTTGGGCTAAATAAGGACCTCTAATTGCTAGAGAACCCTGTACAAGGCCGGGAGGGTTTTTGGTTTTCATCAGGTCATGGGGACAGGCCTTGGCTACCCCAAAACAAAGCTGAGCGTGGGTCAAAAGTCTTATCCGGTTTTTAGGGATTATAACAAATTACAAGAGGGATCCCTACATCCACAGTTAAGGGCCCCTTAAGAAGGCTCATGTTGACCCTAAACCCTGAATCCTCTTCCTAGGTGCCTTAACTTGCCTAATATTGATCAATGCCTTTGTTCAACTGTATGCTAAAGCGGCCTCAGAACCCCACCAACAGACAATTTTTGATTGTTATTCAGGTCATAGAAACCAAGACTTGGAGACCTCTATCGACTCAATTACCCTCCTCAAGAAGGCTAATATGGACCCTGAACCCTGAACCCTAAACCCTGAACCCTAAACCCTTAACCCTAAATCCCGAACCCTAAACCCCATATTCTAACTACTTAAGGGGGACTTGAATAATATGAATTAGGAGGACCCCCCCACCCTGCAATAGTGGTATAATAGGAATATAAGAGGACCCTAATATAATCCCCATTATCCCTTATAGTCACTGTTACTGGGTGGTGGGTCCACCTAACCTAAACCCTCAACCCCAAACCCTAAACCCTAAACCCCTAAACCCTAAAGCCCCGAACCCTAAACACCAAACCCTAAACACCAAACCCTAAACCCAAAACCCAAAACCCCAAACCCTAAACCCTAAACCCTAAACCATAAGCCTCGAACCCTAAAGTATGAAGTATGAGGGCTTCTGAGGCCGAAGCTGTCGCAAGGCGCTGCTCAGCGTCCGGGCAACGGGAGCCTGGCCTGCAATGAAAAGGAAACCCAAAACTACAGGTTTAGGGTTTAGGGTTTAGGGTAATAAACGTAATAAAGATAACGGTAATAATTGTAATACTAATAACAAACTATATGTATATGTATGTGTACCCAAAAACTATAAGGACAAGTAATAAAAAACAAAAATGAACATAGCAATAATGGCGATAATAACAAGAATAGCCATAATAGCAGTGATGTTAATAACCAGAATACTAATAACAAATATGTATGTTAAGCATATCTATATATATATATATTATATGTATATGTATAGATTTATATGTTCCTGCGTTGTGGATCCCCCCTCCCTCCCGGATATGGCATTTCCTGCGCCCTGTCTGGCATGCTGCAAAAGTGTCAGCATTCACAGGGATGGGGTGGTTCCTTGAAGTTGCCGTCCTCGTAACTGTTGCCACTTTTAGCCGCTCGTGCTCTCGTCGTGTCTCACAAGTATCAGGCTGTTCTGTCGGATGCTTCAAAATATTCGCAGTTACAGGGATTGGCCTGGTCCTCATCTTTTTTAAAGCCCTCTACAAACCATAACCTGCTGTAAACCTTCTTGGACTCTTCTATGAACTTTAGGTAGTCGCCATACCATGGGGTGGGAGCGTTGCGGGCCCGCCTGTTGTAAGCATATAGATGTGTGTATCTATATATCTAGCATTCAAGGATTAGAACTTGGGATTAAGGCTTTGCTCTGCGCAACACAACTAGGGCTCATGAAGGACCCCCGAAATCTGCAGGGTTCTGTTGAGAAGGCCTAAGCTGTCAACCAGAGCAGAGGGCCAGGTTAGAAATCACGCCTTCGCCTATCCTTATGAGAAGGTCATCCCTGGAAAACCCAACTATCAGTCGTAGGCCCCTTCAAGGTGCAACCTAAGCCTTACGCCCTGAACCTAATAACCTAGATCTGCATGCAAGAAAGGATGGAGGAAAATCTTGCACCACCTTGAACTAGTGCAGCTCCTTGGATGCTAGGTGCAGAAGGTGCAGGATGCCCTTCTACAATCGCAGGTCCCGAATTCACACCAGGGAACCTAGACACCGCGGGGAGCCTTTGTTGAATCGTAACACTCGTGCACATCAGAACCTTGTGGAGGCGACTGTATGGATGATCACAAACTCCCAAGACCCTTATGCATCAGCAGCCAGAAAACTATATGATGGCACTTGCAGGATCACAAAGAACTGTGCATCAACCTAAACCCCCACCACTTAGCCTTACAGCCCAAACACCTTCATCCTTTTTGGATGTGGCCTTTCCAAAGCTGAGCGTCTGCAAAGCAGTATAGTCCTGATGAAGGTACCCTCCAACTGAAACCACTGTTTTCGAAAACCCCTGTATTTTGGGTACTGCCCCCCCTCACTAACAGTTGGATAATTATTATAATAGGGTTATATAGCCCTTAATAGGACCCCTAATAAGACTGTTACTGGGTGGGGGCAGTACCCAACCTGTTTTCAAAACCCATCTACGCCTCCATCGGATGTCCTCCGCTCCTCATTTCGAGAGCCTGCGTTCAAGTGATGGCTGGGCCCCTCTTATGAAGGCTTTCATGCATAAGGAGGCCTCAATGATAGTCCTTCTTGCATGGAATTCCGAAAAGGCCCCTAACTTTGGAGAAGAATCCTTCTAGTGATCTTGGTATCAACAAAAAACCGGAAATCAGAAGTTTGAAGAAGTTCTGTATTTTGTCAGGTTCAAGTTTTTCTTGCTGATGTGTAGTCCCCTCCCCCTAATATTGAATATCAGGAATATTTAAAAATTGGGGGTGTGTAGGGGGTTAGTCTTAAGGGGAGGGGATTAAGGTGGGCTGAGGAATGAGTCCCTGGACTGGTCTTTGCGCTAAGCTTTTGAGTTTGTTTCTTTTCCATAACCCCTATAAAACCCCTTATATAACCCTATAGTAGCTTCCATTTTCTTTTCCCTTATCCCTATATAACCCCTATATTATACCCTTGTAATCCCTATAACCCCTTGAGCCTTCAGCCTTGAAACTCTCATTGAAGTAGGGTTTTGCGTTTCGGGCTCTTCAGGATTGTGTACTATACTTCTGGAGGTGCAGCCCCGAAATGTGGCATCCGCACGAACCAGGTAGGTCTGAAAGCTCAAATCCCCATCCCCAATGCAACTTCATGCTGATAAATGCTCTTCCTGGGCCTAATGGGTTTCAGATGCCAAGGCTACAAGATCCTCGAGTTCCTTTAATTTAGGGTTTCAGTCAGGGTTTAGTATCTAGAGGTTTGGGTTTAGGGTCCGTAGGGAATAAGGGAGTATATTATGTAGGGATTATATCGGAGTGATATTCCGTTTTCCCTACCAGACCACGGTCAGTTAACCTAGGCTAAACTCTGAACTCTCAAATCCCAAGCCCTTGAACCTGAGGCAATGTGAGAATACTGTAGGGGCCTAGATGATCATCCATATCATGTTGAGGCCTATCCAAATTATCCTATGCTATACGTACACAAGGAAGCTAGGACGGTACTATTCTTGATTATGTAGGCCTTTGCACCACAGAACTCCCACATAACCCTGAGCTTCCATTTCATTTTCCCAGGCTCCTTTCGATTTGATTCTCCGTTTTATATCCCCATACATCCCTTTAAAGGGTATCTACGGCCAAGTTTCTAGATCAAAGAGTGAAATGTGCCTACACCTGCAACTTTTTCCGCCGCAACTGACGAGGTTCGGGGTGAGACGATGGACACTGGGGACTACCAGTAGCTTACTGGTGCTTTTCAGGGGAGGGAATATGGGGGGTTTCCCAAAAGTAGGGGCAACCCTTTCGGGGTCCCCACAACAAGGATTACTTATTCGGGGTCCCCCTATTTGGCAATTACCATATAAGCACTATGGTGGGGCACTTCCCGCGCCCCCTCAAGCACCAGCAAGGTAACCACAAACCTTAGAACCGATGGACAGCATGTTAAAGGATGATTTCGACAGCCTAGGGAAGAAACAGTGTCCTGTCGTGTCGGGGTCCTAAGCTCTTTGCATCTGCTGTACTACTGTTGATACTAAAAATCCCATGAGCGAAATACACTGTAGTACCATAATTCCCAAGGTATAAGGTACTTAGGGTCCTGAAAAATATTTAGTATTCACCGTAGTCTAGGGTGTACAAGCCGGGTACGGTTGATCTTCATACTTACCTACCCCTAATTTCGAAAATGCACACTCCCCTACAATTAAATATTCCCATTGTGGTATACTATACTGTAGTGGGAAGATTTGGGAAGGCGGTATTAAGGGGAGGGGATTAACGGAGGACAGGCCGTGGCACATCGAAATTGTATTTTCCATGAATCTGCGGACCCCAATGCACACCCCAAAAATGCGATGCTCCTTGTCCATTTGGGAAGTCGTTACCCTGCAACTTAACCCTAAATTCGAAAAATGCAACTGCGCAAGATTTTTTCAAGATTGTCTACTATCTTGCTCATGGCTAGGCACAATAATATCCACATGGAAAACTACCCCACGCAAATTTGTATATTCCCCAGCTCAGCGCACGTTCGCCTCACCTCCGGATGGTGTCAGAGGGTTCTGGTCTCATGAGCTACTTGGAAGTCCAAGGTGCCAGGCCCGGATTGTAGGGGTATTATTATTGGATCTATTAGTAGAATATTGGATACTGTTAGTATTAGTATTCGTATTTTTATGTGGACTGGGGTCTGGGCTCTGGTGTTCAGGGCTAAAGGATTCTTGGATTGAAGATTAGTAGCATCAGCCCCTGACATGGGCACTCAGCTTGTTTTAGTAGGCTACCGAGGCCCTGCCAGGGGAGAGAGGTACAGCGAGACAGGTGCTGTATGCATGCCCTTCCTGGATGAACTATGACTCTTCTGCTAGCAGGAGCCGAGCTGGGGGTCTTTACAGGCCTTACCCTCTGACCGAGGACGACGAGACAGAGAGAGATACACACACCCGGATATAGATAGATAGACATATATGTATATATATACATATTTTATGTATATGTAGATACATACGCACACGCACACACACACACACACACACACTTGATCTGGTTAAATGGAAATTGGGATACGTCGAAGCTCAATTTCTCTCAACTCAAACTGGAATGATGAAAACCTCTGCTCTGAGGCCATCCCAACTGGATGACTCTGCATG